>PVIR01006845.1:0-42668 GCA_004026965.1 Petromus typicus
TCTTTGACTACCTGGCCATCATACTGAGCCAAATGTAGGAGGAGGGATCTCCAGCTTCCATTGCTACGAGGGCCTGACGTACAACATGTAGCTGTTGGTCGTTGAGGCAATAGCAAAACAGAGCGTGTGGGCCAATTGGAAGGCCTCTGTGGTCGTGCTGCAAACTACTCCTCATGTTCAGACAGCCTGAAACAAAACAGCTTCAATTCCTTTTTTTTTTTTTTTTTTTTGGTGGTATTGGTCAGCGTGCCATCAAAAGAGACGACGGCCTTGCCCACGTTTCCAAGAACTGAAATGATTGGCAGTCTCTACCAGTAGCAAGGCACTCTCTGCCTTAATAGGAGTGCTATTTTCTTGCAGGAGGAGGCAGACCTGCTGTTCCATAACCTGTCTAGAGTGGGAGGACCCCATAGTGAGACAGTCCTGAATTCAACACACCCCTACTTACTGTGCCGGCCCGGGGTGGCCCAGTGGCAAGTCCTCACAATGCCAGTTCTCCTCACAATGCCAGTTCTCAGTGGAACCTCCAGCTGTCAGGTCCTGTTTCTGAGGGCTACTCATCTGGCATCGAACCACGGGCGGGGGTCATCACGCGGAGATGAAATGGTGGAGAATCCTTAACATTTTTGAAGGGCATTTTTAATCCTTCTTATCTGGAACCCTAAGAAAGGAAGACTCAAGTTAGGGTGGTTTCAAATAAAACACAGGAGGACAGAAGATGAATGTCAGAACTCTAAAGCCATAATTTCCTGGTGTCACATCGTAGGAAGAGAGTTGGCAATTCAGTGTCCAGCACAATTCTGCTAAATGTTTGCAAAAGAACAATGAACAAATGAAAAAAATAAATGAGCGGGTTTACTTAGCAGCATCACCTTGTCTACTATTGTTTTCTACGTGATTGTTTGCTACAGTGATATTCACCATTACTATGTGTCAATGTATGCAAATCTGTATTTCGTTCAGAATTACTGAGTGCCAGCTTGCTGTCTATTGTAAGCATCAATGTGAAGGATTTATGAATAAGAAGTATAATTAATACATCATGCCTTCTTCACCTATCTGAAGGTATGGAGCCAGTCGGGCCACAATTACACAGTTGCCAGTTACAGAGAGTTCAGGGTTGGTGCTGGGAACTGCAACCGGAGTTTATATCATACACAATCAGATTTGATTTGATATGTTAAAGGATTTTTCCCCCTTCGGAAAATTACAACCTTCTGAGATTTACCCAAAATCAAATATATTTTCCAGCTGAAGAGAACAGTTGGAGTAAAAACACAGGGATGGGGATTCAAAAGCCTGGCAAGGGGGAGCTTTGAACACTAGCCCTAAAAAGTATTGACAAGACCCGAATAACTCTGCCATTATTGGAAAATGTGGAAAAGAACCAGTGCAAAATGCCCAAGTCTGAGTGGGACGTTTTGGAATGCACCATCGGCACGTAGCCACGGACAGGCTCGTTGCAATTTACTAACCAAGAACATAAGACGAAAAACGGTTTACGAAACAAGAGGCCCGAATTAGATTAGTAACGACATTGTTTTCTATGTCACTTATGTTCAAAGAACAAAAAGAGGACGAGAAAACGAAATGTTCATAAAATACAAGAACAACCACTTGGGGGCGCGGGACTAAGTGTCTCCACGTACCTGAAGGTTACTAGGAGAGTAGAGCGCGCGGCGGCTCGTTGGTCTAGGGGTATGATTCTCGCTTAGGGTGCGAGAGGTCCCGGGTTCAAATCCCGGACGAGCCCTCTTTTTTTTTTTTTTTTTTATACAAGCACCTCAAAGTGAATTTTTAGGGACTGGTCGATAAATGTCATAAATATACGCGAGGGAACCAAAAGAATCGACAGTATTTGAGCTTGGAGGGTACAGTAGGCACCGCTGTCACGGAGCGTGCAGTAGGCGTCGCTGTCCCCGCGCCTCGTGTGCGCAGGACGCAGCTCGCCCGGCAGTGACCGCGGCGCCGGCCGGGCCGCAGATGGCGCTCCCGGGGGCGGGGGCCCGCTGGTCCCCTGCGTTCCCCGCCCGGGCGTGCAGGCTGGGGCTTGTGATCTAGGTAACGCGGTGTTCTCTGCGGTACCGAAACTACGTACTGTGTGAGTCGAGCTCCTGATGCCAGCTTCTAAAAACGAACGAGATCGGCTTGCTGGCTCGCAGGATCAGGGAGACTCCGTTTCAATTTGGAACAAGAAAAATCAAATCATTTTGGTTTTTAGATGGAGAAAAGAAAAAAAAAAAAAAAAAAGCCTGGGCTCGTCCGGGATTTGAACCCGGGACCTCTCGCACCCGAAGCGAGAATCATACCCCTAGACCAACGAGCCGCTCTAGGGCGCTGTGCTGCCGGCGCCTCCTTTCAGCCTTACGCGGCCTCGTCTGCGCTCCCCCGCCGGCCTCCGCGACCCTCCTGATTCGGCGCCCTCCTCCCGCTGCTCCGGCTCAGCATGCAGAGCCACCTTGCGCAGGCTGGGATCGCCGAGGGCCGAGGAGTCGAGAACGAGGAGAGCACCTAACCTGGATCGCGAAGGGCCGAGGAGTTTACCGACGAGGAGAGAGCCCTTGGCCGGGTTGGGCCGGGAAAGGAGATGGGGGAGCGGTCCTTCTCTCCGCTCAACCTGCGCGCACGCGGCTTCAAGCTCGTGGCTCGCACCGGAACCCCTTTGAAACCGTTACGAGCGATCCCCGAGGCTCACTGCCGTGCGTTTTGCAGAGAAGGAAGCGGAAGCCCAGAGATGGAGGGACAGGGCACGTAGGGCCAGACAGGCAGGGATCGCAGGGCCGACAGGCAGGGATCGCAGGGCCGGGTCTGGGCTGGGCCAGCCACTTCTCCGGGCTCCTGCTCTGTCCGCCGGACCCCCTGCGCCTTGAGGTTTGCGCGGGTTGCACTGACTTTCCCTCCGTCTCCCATCCTTCCTTCCTTTCCCTAGTTTTTTCTTTCCTTCTTTTCCCTTTCTTCCTTCAATCCTTTGTTCCTTTTTCTCTCTCCTGTCCCTCCTTCCCTCTGTCTGTCTGTCTGTCTGTCTATGCAGTATAGGCTGGCCTGACCTCACTCTGTGTAGCCCAGGCTGACCTCAAACTCTGAGCAATCCTACCTCAGCCTCCCCAGAGCTGGGGTCACAGATGTGCACCACCCTGCCCAGCTTTATTTTTCGTCCTTTTTTATTAATAGATGCCTGCGATACACAATGAATACATTGACTGTGGGGAAACGATATATTTACATATCACATCTTGAGTCTTCTACTCCCCCCATTCCACTTTTCCCACACAGTTCACCTCTTTCCTATCGTCTTTCTTTGCTCTTTACATCATTTGGGCTCCTCCTGTACGAGAAACTGTGCTATTTCACCTTGGTGTCAGATTTATTTCCCTGGGCACTGTGGTCTCAAGGTGCATCCACAAGACCCTCATGTCCAAAGCCCTCCGACACCCTTAGTTACCTTTCATTTCTGGATGAGGGGCACACTGATGCGTGAGCGGAAATGTGCTGGCTTGCCAGCTTCCCCGGCCATCCTGCCATCCCCTCTGTCTCCCACCTAACGCTGGCGAGCTCCTGGGGACACTCAGTGACAGCAGGTGAGGACCAGTGCTCGCGCCCTTGGGAGCGTCCACGGGCAAAGACAGAGGAGAACCCTGAAAATACAGGGTTCTCCAGGAGCCATCTCCAGGACCTCCGTCCACCTGGCGTCCCCGAGTCTGCCCTGGGCAGCGGTAAGCCCTGCGTTTGCCCTGAACACCTGGCACCGCTTTCTGCCGGACGCCACGTTCTGCCGCCGGAGCAGATGCGTCAGCTGGTGGTTTGGGGATGGAGTCAGCGGTCAGTGAGTTCTCAGGAGGCGAATTCTAAGCCGTCTAAATTTCGCCTTGGGGGGAGGAGAGCGGCTTCCCGGGGCGCCTTCTTACTCCCTGAGCCGTCCCCACGCCCAGGGCCTCGCTCTCCTTCCTTCCCGCTCTGCGGTGGTCAGAGGCAGGGAAGCCAGCCTTTTGCTGTCTCTCAGCACCCTCGGCGTTTTTACTGTTGGCTGCTTTAGTTCCCAAACCTGCCTTTCCAGACCCCAGAGTCCTTTGTGACAGCTTCCGGCTGCTTCCGGGACACAGTGCAACATACTTTTCTTTCTTCTCCTGCTCTGTAGTCAGTGCTGTCCAACAGTTCATGGAGACAAATACTATCCGACTGATCCATTTGTGTGTACTTTCCTCATACTTTGGATTATTTCCTTAGTACTTAATCAAAGGAAATGAACGTTTGTGGGCATCGTCGTGTTTATGGCTCTTCAGATGGAAACTGGCAGCAGAGGACCCCCGTGGAGAACTTTGGAATCCACAGCTCAGTCTTCTAATTTCACCTCAGGGTCTTGGTCGCATTGATGCTTTTGACAATGGCAAGAATGTTCATTTTTAGAGGGAGCAGAGGAAATAGGGGGAAAAGTACATCTATTCAGAGATGACAGGGTGACGTTACTGAAATATCAAAGAAGGCTTTTAATCCTTGGTAGTGGTAAATTGAGACTCTGTTTACAACCTAGTGATGAATAATGTTGCTTAGTCCTGAGTTGTTTTTTTTTGTTTTGTTTTGTTTTTGAGACAAGGTCTTGCTTTTGTAGTTCAGGCTGGCCCTGAGCTCAGCCTTGAACTCACAGCAATCCTCCTGCCCCTGCCTCCCGAGTGCTGGGATGACAGGTGTGAGCCACCACGACCGGCACTGTGGTATGTGGTACTGATTGCTGCTGCTGCTGGGCGTGAGTCTCCACGCCCAGTATTGTTAAGTGGTTACCGGGATCGAACCCGGGTCTTTGCGCTTGTAAGCCAGGCGCAGGAACCACTGAGCTAACTCCCCGGCCCCAGTCACTGTTAATGTTTTGGAGCCGGCATATCTGCATTTTTCACTCAGAAGCTCTCCCTTGATGGAGGTTTTGGGAATGCACGAGGTCATAGAGGTGATATGCAGGTGAGATCCAAATGATACAAGAACTTTCCCCAGGGACCAGTCTCTTGTGCCAGGGAATCTTCTTACCTCTGTGTCTTACACAGCCGACCTTGTCCAGATGTTACTGCGGTAACAGGGCAGAAGTGAGTAGTTTTCCAACCAGGCATGGTGGTGCTCAGCTGTAATCCCAGCACTGTTGGAGCTGAGGCAGGAGGATGGCTGAGAGTCTGAAGCCAGCCTACACCGCATAGCAAGACCCTGTCTCAACAAACAAACGATGGAGTGTATTGTTTTCATGATCCACCTTGTGATTGTTTATGAAGACATGCTTTAGAGAATGTTATCCAAAAAGGTACAAAATTAGGTACAGTAAAATCTACATTTTGTCGTAACTGAGCATGAAAACAAAACTACATAATGTGATAGAAAACCTAAAGAAAATCATAAAATGTTAATGCTCGTTGGTTATCTCTGGGAACTAATATTATAAGTGATATTGACTTCTTTAAAAACTGCTTACCCCTCTATAAGTTTTCTAAAATAAAGACACATTGATCGTAGAGTAAGAAAAAATAAGAATAATTCATATTCTTAAACCACAAGGAAAACAGAGCTCTTGGAACTGTGCCTTCTTGTTGGTGGAGTGAACAGGATGTGGAAATACAGGCCCCACAAAATGAGCCTCTTGTGCCGTCCAGCCCACGGGACTCCACAGCTCGTCAGTGGAGCCATTTGTGTCCTTCCTGAGAGGCCAGGTGGGGCCCTGACAGGGACTTCCTGACACCGTCCAGCAGCCCTGCTTTCCTTGGACAGCAGCGATAAGCAGGCTTTGTCTGAAGAAGCTGTTATTTTCTTGGAGGAGAAAGAGTACCAACCTCTTGGTGAAAACCATCTTTTGAGTACCAACTAGACAATGGTTCCAGGATCTTGCTTCTGAACGCTGGATAAGTACAACTCATTCTGTTCATCCTTGAAATACAGAAGCGACTGGTCATTTTCCCGTCACAGGGACATAATACCCTATGCTCAGTACGTAATGGAGGGGCACATGTTGGCTAATGGTTTTCAGCGAGTTCGATCCTTGGTCTCTGGCTCCAACAGTGAAATGGCACAGTGGAAGGCATGGCTAAAGAAAACTGCTCCTCCCTAGGGCCCGCAGGAAGGAGGGAGAAAGGGAAGAGCCGGAAGATAAGATGTACACTTCCGGGTCACCCCCCAGGGACCTGCTGCCAACCAGGCCTGCCTCCTCAAAGCCTGTCCAGCCTCTCAGTCAGCCATGGATGTGTCCACTGTCAGTATGAGCGTCTCCGTGTCGGGTCACCTCCTAGACATGAGATGGAGGGATATTAAATCTAAATCATAACCATGTGGTAACTGATTTTATAAGTATGATCACTTTTAAGGAATTTTCTCAAACTTCTATGTAGAATTAAATAATGAAGAGTCAGAGTCATTACTTCCTGAGTGTCCTGGGCGGGATGCCAGCCTGTCTGTGCCTCTTCCCCTGTATTCTGTCCCCGCATCACAACTCCTTGGCAGGGCAAGGACCAGGGTTGAGAAGCCCTGCTGTCCAGGATTAGGAGGAAGAGGAAGAAATCTTGTTCTTGTGGGTGGTTTTACTTTCCTGACCCTCTTTCACTATGAAGCCCATAATACATTGATCATCATCTCTTCCTTCTCCATGAGTCTCAAAGAACCGCAGTTTCCTGCTGTGTTTAACCACAGCAGAGCTACTCTGGAGTTCTCACAGCTCTCCTGAGATTTGAGGGTGACACAAACAACACTCTTTGCTCAGCACCCACAGCCAGGCTGGCCAGATCACTGGTCCCTGTGAACCTTGGTCCCCCCAAGCAAGACTGACATAAAAGCGGTTTCTGGCCCCAAGGCATTTAGGCTTTTCATTCTTCATGGGTTTTTTTGAGACAGGGTCTCACTTTGTAGTTCAGGCTGGCCCTGAGCTCAGCCTCTAACTCATATCACAGCAATCCTCCTGCCTCTGCCTCCCGAGTGCTGGGATTACAGGCGTGAGCCACCACGCCCGGCACTGTGGTATGTGGTGCTGGTTGCTGCTGGGTGTGAGTCTCCATACCTGACATTGTTGTATGTAGTGACGGGAAATTGAACCCGGGCCCTTGTGCTTGTAAGACAGGCGCCGGAACCACTGAGCTAAATCCTCGGCCCTAGCATGGCTTCTTTAGGTAACAGTGATGTAGGAGAAATAGAACTCCTTCCCCAAAAGAAAATAAAGAAAAAAGAAATATAACTCCAGACCTGTGAGATGTCAGATGTGCTCAGTCTGTGGTCACACAATGTTGGGGAATGAAGTTGAGAACCAAAGGAAGCAGTTAAGGGTCTTATTGGGCATAAGGAGTGAAAAATAGTTCCTGGACTTCCAGGAGGGGTCCCCTGTGGGGTGGCAGTCCTTTGTCGGGGGAAATTTATATGGCAAAGTCACAACGTGGATACAATACGGGCCCAGCTGCAATCAAACTACAGGGTTCCCAGAGCAGCTACTTAGCTAAGATGAATCTAATAGGGAAACATGTCTGGAAGCAAAGGTGCATGGGAGGGACAGAGGCATCTTGGGGAAGAGAGGGGTCCAGGCGTTCAGTCACCCACCTGGCCAGCTGATGCCTGTCTGAACTTCCTGGGCCACCACGTGCTAATTATGGTATAATTAGATTATGTCTTTATCTTTTTTTTTTTTTTTTTTTTTGAGACAGATGCTTGCTGTGTAATTCAGGCCAGCCTTGAATTCACTATGCAGCTCAAGGTAGCCTTAAACTTGCAGCAATTTTCCTGCCTCAGCCTCCCAGCTACTGGGATTATAGACATGCACACATACGCAAACACGCACACTCATTGTGCCTTTATCTTGAGGCCTGGCTTCTTTAGGTGCTCCTCCAGCCACAGTTTTTTTTTTTTGAGACAGGGTCTCGCTTTGTGGTTCAGGCTGGCCCTGAGCTCAGCCTCAAACTCACATCACAATCCTCCTGCCTCTGCCTCCCGAGTGCTGGGATTACAGGCGTGAGCCACCACGCCGGGCACTGTGGTATGTGGTACTGGTTGCTGCTGGGTGTGGTCTCCACACCCAGTATTGTTATGTGGTTACCGGGGAATCGAACCTGGGCCCTTGCGCTTGCAAGACAGGCGCCGGAACCACTGAGCTAACTCCCCGGCCCACAGCCACAGTTTTGATGTCTTTAGGTTTGTGCTGACTTCCTTGAGATCCCCAGCCCTCTCTGAGTATCAGTCTTTACCTGGCTGGTGACTGACTGGACAGAACCCACTCACTCGACCCCTGGCTCTGGGTGAGGGCACCTGTGTTTCTTTCAACCCTTGAAGGAACCCGGAAAGAATCTTCCCTGCCTGGCCATGACTGTGCTATCTACAAAACAGATGGGCGGCTGCTGTTTCTGTGTGTGTGTGTGTGTGTGTGTGTGTGTGACTGGGGAGTGAATCCTTCACCCCTAAATTACCCAAGCTAAGCTTGAACTTGTGATCTGCCTGCCTCAGCCCCCCAGAGGGATTACAGCTACATGCCACCCGTACACCCAGCTGAGAGAAGAACCTTATTTTCACGTCTGTAGGCCACACTTTGTGTTACCTGTCGTTCCTAGGTAAGAGCGTGGCCCCATTCACCACCTGGTCACAGATGCCTCACAAGGCACTTGCCCAGGTCTCTACAGACCCCAAGGCACACGCACATAAAGCCAACTGTTGTTAAGGGGGTAGGCTTCTTTGTTCACAGACAGACAGACAGACTAATATACAAATCTCAAAAAATAATGGACACATATCTCTCACATTCTGTTAAAATCCAAAGTTTATGATAGTGATGACCATATCAATCTCAACCAGGTTACACGTCTGTTACAAGTTACAAACTATTTAAAAATAGCTTTGAAAAAAAATATATATACCCTAAATATTAACACTATCCTGAAATCAGAAAAACTGTCAACTGGATGGGGAAACTGAGGTACCACTGGTGACGCAGGGCCCTTTCGTGCGGGACAGTCCTATGAAGCAGAGAGGGGCGTGCCCCAAGGGACCAGAACAGAACTGCTCCAGGTGAGGCTGAGGCCAAGCGGAGCCCGGAAATGCTCACAGCAGGACAAAGACGACCCTGAGGACGGAACACTGCACTGGATAGCGCCGTTCAGCCCAGTGTGTGAGGACAGCAGAGGTCGTCGTCGCTTCTCCTCTGCTTATGCAGGCAAAGGGTTAGGCCAGAGCTTCCTAGGGGAGGAGAAGAGGCCCCGGGCTCAACCCTCCTGAGCTGGATGAAAACCTAAAAACTTTGCCTCCAAGTAAGGGAGGTGTTTTCTAAGGCGACCTGCACACGCAGCTCAGGCGGCTGGGTCCCTGGAGCCGGAATCCAGCTGCGAGTTCGGAATTGCTCCTGCAGGACAGATCACAGAGCCCGCCCGTCCTGTAGGTGGCGCTGCTCTGCCGGCCAGGTGCGGGCCGGTGTTGATGTCCCGCCTCCGCGGAGACCCACGGAGTCCTCCAGGTGACAGAGGCTGGGAACCAGAAACCATGGAACAGAAGGGCTCCTGGCGCTGAAGCGCCACACCCGCAGGTACCGGGGATCAAACCAGGCCTTTGCCCTGAGCTGCGTCCATGCCCTTCTTTACTGTTTAATTTGTGACAAGGTCTCACTAATATCCTAAATTCCCAGGGCTGAGCATACATTTGCAATCCTCCTGGCTCAGAGCTTCCAGAGTACTGGAGTTACAGGCGTGCGTGCCATCACCTAGAGCTTACTTTTTAAAAATTTTTTTTCAATTATCCTTTAGCCCAGAGTTTTCCAAATGGATAGGGCAGTTCCCATTTGGAGCAAGCTGACAGGATATCTCCAGGATCTTCACACAGCTGAAGGTCTTTCATTTGTCTTTTTCAGCAAGACTACTTTCTTTTGTTTCTGTTCGTTGAAAATTAATTTTTACTGCTTTTTGAGAATCGTAAACATTTCAGAATAGTAAAAAGGCTATAACTTTACCCAGGCAGCATCGGATAAGCTTCACCACGCCAGAGGAGGAGGCCAACTGTGGAAGTCCAGGGCCAGACTGGCCTATATCCGTCGGGGAATTGTCACCACTGTTTACTGTTTTAATTATGTTTGTTTTTTAAACAAAGTCCATTTAGTGACACAAAGTCAAGCTGATAGACATCTGCTGCTCTGAGATTCAACCTCTGGCCCTGTGTTCGGGGCATTTACGTGGAAACCCCAGGCCCCAGGTGGACTCCAGACTCTCCGAACGCTTACTCCTTCCACTCCTAGAACTGCTGCCGCTTCCAAAGAGACGTGTCCGGCAGCTTCGTCACGAGGGCACCGTGAGCTCTTCTTCACATCTTAGTGTCCTGGACAGGGGGCTCATCCTGGGAACAGGAGAGGAAAAAGTAGGTCAGGAAGGGGTGTGGCCATCCCGACACCAGCTGATGTCCTGCAGGAACAGCAGGAGGGTCAGTGATGATAACGTTGAGGTCCAGACGTAAAGTTTTACACACATCAACTCATTCAAGCCTCATAGAGCGGTGTGAGTTTGGCACTTCTGCTAACCCTGTGTTACAGATGAGATGGCAAGGCACAGGCAGGGCTTTTTCTGTCTGCAGTATTAGGGGCCCAGCCTAGGGCTCCCCCCCGCCCCGCTAGGTGAGTGGACTCCTGCCTGAGCCGCACCAGGCCATGCTGCGTTTCTCTTGGGGAGTGCGGACGCAGGTTAGAGGCCGGAAGTCACATCGGGCTCCTTCCTAAAGCCCGACTCCAATGCCACCTGCCACCTTCATCCGGAAGTTTCTCTCCCCAGCCACTCTGGAGGACGTTGGGGGGTCTCGCTGCCTCCCCGGACACCCAGAACCCACCAGAGGCCCTGTCAACAAGAGGCTGGACGCAGCAGGCACACACTGTGCTCTGCCCTTTTGTCCCTGACCGTCAGCCCCAGCCTGTCCCCACCAGACGCGTGCAGCAGGAGCCTGGTACCTTTGTTTCCGCACACTGAACTGATTCACGCTGGACACAAGGAGGGAGCCGGCGCAGGGCACAGCCACCCCTGTGACCAAGCCCGGCCACTTACCGTGGGGAGCGCTGGCGCCGCCTGGCCGTCACCGCTGGGCTCTGGGGTGGCGCCGCAGGTCCTGGGGCTGCAGCCTGGAGCTGTCCCTGGCTCTAGCTCTCCCTGGACCCCTTTCATGGAGCTACTGCCGCCTTCCATGCCTGCAGGAGGAGTCTGGGGCGTCTCGTCTCCCTGGGTCCCCTCGTCTCCCTGGGTCCCCTCCTCCGGCTTTGCCTCTTGGCCCTTCTGCTCCAAGCCGTCCTCTCCGTCTCCCCGCTTTGTCTCTGCAGACTTCCCGGGCTCTGCTTCCTCTCCGTCAGCCTTCTCCTCTGGGCCCACGCTCGCACCCTCGGCCTCCTCTGGGCTTCGGGTCTGGGGTGGCTCGGCGGCCCCCTCCTGCGCTGGGCCCCCGCTGGCCTCTCCCGAGCCCTGCCTGGCCCGGTCCTGCTGCTTCTCCGTGCTGCTCGATGTCCTCCTCAGAGGGGGCTTACCCGCCAGCACCCCGCTTCCCCCCGCCCCGCCATGCGAGGGTGGAGACGCTGGGGCCTGGCTCTTGGCCAGGAACACTTCGTCCCCATTCTCCCTGGCGCCGTTCTCCTGAGAGGACTCAGGGGCCCTGTAGTCTCCAAGGTCCCCACAGTCCGACTGAGACCTTCGGAACCTCCTGGAGGGAGGGCGCCTTTTGATGGAGCCCCTGGTCCGCACCTGCAAGGGGGTGTGAGGGACAGTGAGCCTGGACTGTGAGCCGGCCTGGGAGGCTGTGTGCATGCAAGTGTCAGCCTCCTGCCTCCCACGCGAGCCCTCATCACGCCGAGGGTCACCTCACTCCCTAGGAGGCTGCAGCCCTGTTTGCTGTCAGTTATCAGTTAGAGTCTGTGGCCTGCATCTGCTTGGCCACAGGCCAAGTGTAAGGTCCTGAGTTCGATCCTTAGTACTGGAAAAAAATTAATAATTAGTTAGAGCCTGTGATGTTGTGATGTTATTCACAGGCGTTGGTCTCCTGAAGGTATATATAGTTTCCCTCAGGGAAAAAATGATCATATTGCCCTGTAAAACATTAACTGGCCTCGTGTCTAGCTTAGCAGGTGTTTATATTTTTTAAACTAGGGATCGAGCTTACTGAGTTACATCCCCAGTGTTGAAGTTTTTAAATTTTTAGACACTTTTGCTCTGTTGCTAACTTGCCCAGGCTGGGTTGGAACTTGGGAATCTTCCTGCCTCAGCCTCCCAGAGTGCTGAGATTATAAGCAGGTAGCACTACTGCCAGCTCAGTTTAGCATTTTTATTGGAATCAAAAAAAACATTGGCTGCAAATATCCAGTTCTTCAAATACTCTTTGTAGGTATCCTCATAAGCTGAGATGTTGCATAAAACCCTATCTCTATTCGGTAAGACTCATGTGTTAGCATTTTAAAAATGATGCTAGACAAAGGTGAAGCAACCAGGGAAGAGGACTAGGGGCTCGGCAGTGCCTGGTCCTGGGAGGGGGGCTCAGGCATGGTGAGCTGGACAGCTGGTGGCCACCTGCTCCCCACAAAGCTGGCTGCTGTGGGGACAGCAGAGTCTGCAGCTGACCTTAGGCACCCCCAGCAGAACAGGATTCCTGTGTGAGAAGCGCCTGGTCTCAGACTTGGTCAAAGAGCGATGGGAGTGCCCTCACGGATGCCTGCTTGACTCCAGCGAGGCGCCTCTAAGATTTTCAGGGACTTTCAAGGACCCACGCTTCGGACAGTCTTATCGTACTGACTGACCACGTGGCGTCTGCCAAGCCTGCTTCCGCCTCCGGGTGTGCGGGGTCTCGGCCGGGCCCTCACGGTCAACCAGAGTGGCTGCCGGGGAGTAAGCCCTGAGGAGTGACAGGCGCGGCCCCGGCCTCCCCCTGTTCCCTGCCAAGCAGGTTGGCTCCTGCCCGCTGTCTGGGGGTGCCCATCTCCTACCTGCCCAGCAGGCTCAAGCCTGCCACCTGCTGGCCACCAGTCACTTCCTTGCCCCGGGGACTGACTATTCAGCAAAGGGAACAGCATGGCGTCCTCTATGTGAGAATGGTTGGACCCACGCTAGTCACTTTGGGACACTCATATCGGGCCAGAACCAGATGTTCAGGAGCCCTAGGGACCTTGGCCACTTCCTCTGCGAACCACGGAGCGGGCCTTTAGTGTCTGGCCTACTGCATCTGTGCCCTGGGATCGGTTCCACGAAGGGCAGAGTTCTGGGCCCCTCAGGCTGCCTGCTGGGCACAGGCCTCGATGACAGAGGGCTGCCCCTCCGCGCACTCTGGGCCAGGTGTACCTTGTTGTAACAGGGCAGGTGACCCCCTTCCGGGGGCTGGTCGAAGCTGACTGGTACCTCCTCCACCTCGCTGGGCCGCGACCTCACGCCAGGGCTGCTGGGGGTCGGTGGAGGGCTGTGAAACGGCGACACCACGGCCTTGAGGCCAGGACTCTTGGGCGAGGCTCCGGGCAGCAGGGCTGCTGGGTCAAAGGTCAGATTGGCCTGTCACGGAGAGGAAGGGATTTCAAATGGGGCTGGAGAGAAGGAAGGCACTTCCGCCCGGCCTCAGAACGGCTTGGTACTGGTTAACCAGAGGCTTTCGCATCGCTCCCAGCCAACTATCCAGTCACACGCCCTGCTCCTATAGGCACTGCCTGCTCCATCCCTGCCTGTTCTGGGGGAAGTCTCCTCAATGACTGAGCAAGGGGACAGTGCAGAACTCGGGAACTCGTCTCGGGCACTGGGGGGCTGGGCTATTCCCCTCGGTGGGCTGCCTGTGTCCGGCCCCTTGGAGAAAGATCGCTGATGCTCACGGGAGGGGGGCTCCCCGTAGCTGGGGGGACCTAGAATTCTCAGTAGGAAGTACGTTTCGGGGGACACCCTGTGTCTCCCCAGCCCCAGCAGGGTAGAGACGATTTCCTTCACCCCTAAGCCAGCTGGGGACTGTGGGGCCTGTGGCTGTTGGTCTTGACAGCCCGCCGGAGGTCCCAGCACAGAGGACGAGCCAGCGTCCTGCGCGGGGGTGCAGGGCCGGCACCTGACAGGGCAGGCGAGCCCTGCTCCTTCTGGGCGGAAGGAGCTGGGAGCAGCCAGGGCCCTGCCCAGGCCCCAGCCCGGTGTCCACCGCTGGGCCGGGCCTCAGTCACGTCACACGGGCCTCCCTCATGCACACGTCAGGACTGAGGCAGGACACTCCTTTCTCCTGGGAGCGGGACCAGGAGCGCCGCGAAGGGTCTTGGGCCACAGCCCCCCTGAGCCCGTTCTTCGGCTCTGCCCTGTGTGCGCGAGGCTTCGTGCCGGTGGCTATCAGGCCTTTGGGGGCTCATCCTGGAGCGCTGCTCAGTCGTGGTCTACCTTTCCCAGGAGACATCTGAGGCCTCCTGTCGTGTACCCGCCAAGGTGACAACTCCCCGAGCTCACGCTTGGTGTGGTCCTTGGGTAAGGGCTGTGCCCAGGACAGCTCTGTGACTCAGCCAGGGACAATCTGCTCACTAGCTGGTACTTAGGGGCTGACCAACCAGGTGACCTCTGGCACCGTCTGGGGGCTTCACAGACCCTTCCAGACCCGCGCACTGTGCGTGTGGAGCCGGGTCTGAGGGCCGCGGCGGTGCGGCCGACTCACCTGCAGCTTCTCAATCAGGGGCGAGCTCTTCACCTTGACTTTAGGAGCGTGGCCGGCATGCGGAGACGCCTTCTGCAGAGCAAACAGATCACACCACCAGGTGAGCGTGGGGGGGCTCAGCTTGGGCCCAGAAGCCATCTTGGGAAAGACGATCTCCACCAGTTTCCTGGCTCACTTACCTCACGGGCCTGGGTGAGGCCGTCTCCCCTCACGGCCCCCTCACCTCACTCTTAGCAAGAGCACCCGGGTGGATGAAGGAAAGCACTCCTCTGCCCTGTGACCCGGGTAGAACCCAGGGCCGAAGGAGAGCTGAGACAGCCATGGCGGAGACTCGGGAGCCCCAGCCCCTTCGAGGTGCTTTTTGTCTCTGGTGAGGACAGACTGGCTTCCAGCAGCGCTGTGGCCCTTAGTGTGTGCTTTACTGTGAACTCCATGTGGACCAGTGCTTTTGAAGATACTGTTTCAGAAATCGCAGTAACAATCTTGCTGACAAGACTGATTTCATGTCAAACCGCAAACTTTCCCAACTGACCACTTTATTCTGAAAATAGTGAAACTCACAGGGCAGAACTGGGGACCCGGTGGAAGAGCCCTACAGCTCTTAGTGTGTGAGCTATACAAGCGGAAGCCGCCTAACTGCAGATGCAGTTCTCAATATGGGCAGCAGGTGGCAGCACTCCCTTCAGTTTAACTCAGGACTTCCGGCATGTGCTGCGGCTGACAGAGGAAGGAAAACCCAGCTTTACAGCCTACAGTGTATATGCAGAGATATGTTTCTATGACCTCCCAATGACTTCTTATAATGTCTAGGGGTTGTGGGCCTGATTTCCCGTGGGAGCGTTCTTCTGCCCTTTTCAGCTGGTTAAACCACCACCCTGGCAGGGCCTCCTAGCAAGGGCTGATGCCAGTCCTCCGGCCACCATTTCACTTCCTCAGGGATTTCAAGGCAACAGAGAGTCACCCGCCCCCGGAGGGAGTGTTTTTCTTGTCCCCAGAGCAGGAGTTGTGAGTCTTCCAGGCATGATGGATAAACAGGGTGCGTATTTAAATTTTAAGAAGTATTATAGAAAAGGACACACTGTCCCCTGCCTTTGCAGACGTTTGCCCCAGGGTTGTTGCTGCTTTTCCGGAGCGGCCCTGGAATCCTTCTACTAGTGTCTTTATTGTGCTGTCCTCGCTGCCGTGATGGGCTGAACTGATTCAAAATGTCCATGTTTGCTGGTCATTTTGACTCTGGAGAAGAGCCGGACGTCTTACAGTGCCAGGTCTGGTGACGGAGGTGGATGAGGACCCATCGTAACGTTTTTCTGATGCTACCTTTCTTCTGGGTGGTCCTCGGCGGCATTTATTGTATTTTTGCTCACATCTCATAAATTCACTTCCAGAAGGGCATCAGAGAGTAGGAAGAAGGCGGGATAAACATTGGTAGCAAAGGGGAGGGTCTTGAAGATTCATTGTAATGGGCCTTTTACTGAATGAGATCTTAAAGTTAAGCATGCACTGCATTTTCTGAGCACCCTTACCAGACCCTGGCATTGGGACGAGGCCCGGGGGGAGGGGAGGGGTGTGCCAATCCTTACGCAGCTTTTGCTCCAGGTCCCTGCCAGGCTGAGTCCCTCTCTTTGGTCCGGTGAGTCCCAGTCCATCCCGTCCCTGGTCCCTGGGCCAATCTGGCTCTTGTCCTCATCTTCAAATAGGGAACCAGAGTCTGGATGGTGCGGGGAGTTCCCCAGGCTATGGTGGGTTACCAGGGGACACCCTCAGGTGGCCGCAGCCATGGAGACAGCGAGTCTGAGAGGAACATTATGACAAGAAGAAGTTGGATCTGTTAAGAGAAGTTATAGTGCGTATTTGGTTGTCTCACCGCCTGGTAACCCCACAAGCCACACCACATGGCCTCGGAACAGAACAGACCCCACAAAGCCTCTGCGCATTCCCAGCGCCCACTGGGCCCTCGTCCTGGAATGAGGCCTCTGCTCAGAGGCGTGCAGGAGGCGAGGCCACCCCACCGCCCTGGGCCAGGTGCTGCCCTGACTGGCTTCAGCTGAGGGGTGGACAAGAGACCCGAAAGTCCCGCGTACTTGGCCTGCTTCACTCTGCAGGGAGGAGGTGTTCAGGCAGGTGCTCTGCGGTCAGTGCCAGATGCCAGTCCCCAAGAAGAGGGGGAGGGAAAGCGTGGCCGAAGTGGGACGTGGGAGCCGCGCTCTGTGGCTCCTGAGCTGTGTTTGGGGCCTGGGGCCTGCACAGCCATACGCGGCCGGCCGTGACCGCAGTGAGGATGAGGGACTGGGCCGCAGAGGCTGCTGCAGCCGCGGTGAGACAAGCTGGGTGGTGCTGGGCGGCCGGAGTCTGTTTCCAGCGGTGAGCTGCGCCGCCAGAGCCTGCGTTCTGTTGGCAGCGCCGGCTATTTATATCTGCGGGCAGCGAGGCCTCCTGCGCTCTGGGTTTCTTCCAAGGGTCTCACAGTAGCCAGGCTCTGCAGGACCCGGGGGCCGCGGGACTCGCTCGCGCTATGGTCCTGCCGTGCTTGCTAATGCCCGAGTCCTGCCAGGAGTGGTCATGATCTTGTTTTTGCATCACTTTGCAGGCTTGAAAAATGTTGTTTCTGTCCTCAATCAGATCATAAAGGAGACTCAGCAGGAAAGGCCAGAGAGAAACCTAGATTCCACAGGAAAGCATGCAGGAAACATTAGGAAGAGAGAGCCACGGTGGGTGGGTGTGGTGGGCATGCCTGTGGCCTTGGCTTTCTGGGAGGCAGAGGCAGGAGGATCGCGAGTTCCAGCCTCTTCTGGGCAACTTAATGACGCAGCAAGACCCTGTCTCAGAATAAAAAAATACCAGCGGGCTGGGGATGGAGCTCAGTACACAGATCCTGAGTTCAATCCCCAGTACTTCTCCCTGCATGTAAAGTGGAGAATTTCCCTGCAGATTTCAGGCCTGAAGGTCTGATTTTTATGCCTCTTCCCAGAAGAAGAAAACCCACAGGTACTTGCAGCGAGGTACTCACCTCCTCACCATTCTGGCCCAGCTCTACCTTGTGGGGGAGCAGGGGCAGGGAGCAGGGCGGTTTCCTTCGGGTTGGTTTACTGGATGGTGTCTAGAATGCAGGAGACAGACAGACAGACACAGAGAGACAGACAGCTAGCTGATCAGGCAACAGGGCGGAAGAGGAAGCGGCGAGGCCGCTAGGCACGGTCAGGGGTGTGGAGGAGGAACAGCCCGGCTGTCGGCCCTGGGCCGCCTGTCCTGTGACCCGCCCCTCCTCTTCCTCGGCCTCCACCAGCCGCACCTGTGCTCAGTCACGCCCAGAGGCCGCTTTAAACAGTGCCAGCGTCTCCTCAGGACATGTCTATCAGGTCTAGAAATTAGGGATCTAGTTTGTCGGTTGAGAAGTCCAAGGGGCCAACTAGTGCATCTAGAAGGAAAGAACTCTCACGTGGCCCGGGGGCCGCCAGGACCCCGCTCACCGTTGGGCCGCTCTGCTCATCTTGTCCTAAGGAGCGCAGTGCCTCACACTGTGGGACCAAAGATACGTCCAACCCTCTCCCAACCTCCCACTTCTCCCCCCAGTATTGGGGATTGAACCCCGGACTTTTGCACTGAACTACATCCCCTGCCTCTCAAAATTCTTTAGTTTGGGAGACAGCCATGCCAAGTCACTATATCGCGCAGGCTGGGCTTGAGCTTGTGACCCTCCTGTCTCAGCCTCCTAGAATAGTGGGATGACAGACATGTGCCCCAGGCCTGGCTTCACACTGGCCTCCTCAGCACGATTCTCTCAGCTGCCTTCCTGGTTTCCCACTGGAACACGCTTCCTCCCAAGTCCTCTCTGGCACAGCCTCTCCTTCTCCTGACGCCTAGGCGGCTCTCCAGGGGCCAGGTTTGGGGACCTCTGGGCCCTCGTGGCCCTGACCTACCAGGCTCTGGGCACGGAGCACCAGGGTGAAGCGAATGCTGTCCTGTCCCCTGCAGAGAGGTTCGAGGCTCAGCATGCACAGGGACCCTCTGGCTGCTCCGGATCTGGCCGCCCTCCCACTCAGGCCAGACCTCCCCTCGCAGCCTCCGGCTCCAGCCTCACCTCCTTGGCTGCAGCCGCCTGCTCCCGGAACTGCCCGGCCAGCTGAGCCACGGACGGGGACGGTGAGGTGTCCACGAGGGCACCGGGCTCTGCGGGTCTCTCCTGCAAAGCAAGAGGGGCAGAGGTCAAGCCACGGGCACACGCTCCTCACCCAGGGCCAGAGCAGGAACGCCCCAGCGAGAGGTACTCTACAGCATCTCACAGTTGGCTGCTGGGCTTTTGCCCTGTATTGGAAATCGATGCTAAGAAGTGCTGGCCCCATTTTGTGAGCCGAGAAGGGTTCTCCCCAGGGACAGAGGCATCGGCCCCGGTGCCTGCAGACCTTCAAGTCCAGCCCCATTCCAGCAGGAGCACTGAAGGCGGTTCACAGGGATGTATGGGGGGCCCCTGCAATGCACGGGGCCAGGCTTCCCTGCAGGGCCCTCCCAGATCCGTCTCCCTCGGGTCCAGGTCACCGGACCCCGCCTGACTGACCCTAACACCTGCCGTGACCCCACCGGCCATCGCAGCATTGATGTGGCTGTCAGACCATGTGTGCTGAGTGGCGCCAGTCCTGGCAGAGATACTGGGTTGATGGTTTGTCCATCTGTCCAGCTTGCTGCCTGTGTAAACGATCGGCCTCTGTTCTTGGCTATTTATTGCTTGGGGCTTGCTGACAGTGTCCATCAGCGTCCCCAGGGCCCATCGCCGGTGCAGCAAGAGACATTCCAATTAAAAATAGAGCCCACAGCCCAGCCTGATGATGCACTCCTGTGATCCCGGCCCTGGGGAGGCTGAGGCATGAGGATCACCACGAGTTCGAGTCCAGCCTGGGCTACATAGTGAGTTCAAGGCCAGCCTGAACTACAGAGCAAGACCCTGTCTCCAAACAAAAAACACCATGAGCATGGGCGATAGGAAACTACTCTCCAGCTTCTCTGTCTCCAAACCAGGCTTGGCAAAGGCCTCTACAGTGTGAGACACGAGGCTTCTGGAAGCACTCAGAGTGTAAAAGCTGTGCGGCAGGGATGAAGATGCTATGGCCGAGTTCGTTTTCCAGGGGAACAGGTTTCCTCAGGCTGCTACTGGCTCCAGGGCCCTCTGCCCAGCACTGCCCTTCACCAGACACCTCTGTCCAGGCTCTGGAAAGCTGGCCCATCTCTGCTGCCCACACGGGAGCCCAGACGGGTGCATCCTTCTCTGTCTGCCACACCTGGAAGGGGTCTGAGGACTTCTGGAGGATCAAGGCAGCCTGCTTCCCCTGCCCCAGACGGGCGGACCGTGGAAAACGGCTCGTTTTCTTCTGAGCAAAAGAGACACCGCTTGGGGTCTTGCGGGGGGCATACCTCGCTCATGACGGCCATGGCCTGGCTGAGAAGTGACAGTGGACAGGAGCAGGCTTGTTGGGGGAAGGTGACAAAGGAGGACCTGGAGGTGGGACCGCTGGGAATTACAGTCCCTGGGGGCTGCGAAGAGGATGGAAGAGCCTCCTGATGTCTGCTGGGGCATTTTCTCTTGGCTGGAGGGGCCCAGGTCGGGGAAGAATGTCTGTCTCTTGGACCGAGGATGGAGTTCAGTAGCACAGCACCTGCCTGGCAAGCTCAAAGCCCTGAGTTCAATTTCTGGTGCATTTACATATATATCTGAGTAACTCTTTCTCAGTCCTGAAGGTAGAGATGCATCTCAGACCGCAGAGCAGGCATGTAGCAGGAGAGCTGAACACACACCCGAGCCTGAACCCAAAACCGAGTCTGAGTTTGAGAAAGTGGTTCAGTCACCACACTGGACCAAACTGAAGGCGCACAGGCTAGAAGGCAGAGGCCTCTGGGCTGGTTTCCATTGCCTTCTAGCCTCCGCATCGAGGAGAAGGGCACCCTCCCCATGTTATCTGAGGGGAGGCCTGACCACAGACCCAGGTAGACCGCAGACGGACCGGGCGGGCCAAGGGATGTCTCTGAATTTCGCATGTGTGTGCTGTGAGCCCGGCCCCGCGGCTCTTCCGGTGACCCATCTGTCCTCAAGCATCAGTAGACAACCTGAGTGCATCATGGTGACAGGGTCACGAGAGGAAGAACTACAGAAAGTAGATGCGGTGGACGAACAGAAATGAGTACATATGAACAGACATTTTACTCAAGATCAAAGGAGTCCGGAATATCTCCTCCCGACCCATGCATAAGATTCAAGGGTATGAAGATGGCTGATCTGTGACCCTCCTCCCAGAAAAAACCACGCAAGGCATCTATTCACCGAAGGGCCCACGGGTGCTGGCTGTGATCTCTTGTCACCCCAGGACTTGTGCGGCTGCCCAGTGGCCCTCTGATGGGACAGCTCCCTCTACTCCTGAGATTTCAATCTTGGGACAACTCCCTGAGAGTCCAGCTGCATTTCTGGGTAGCAGTCAAATAGACCGGCGGGAGGGAGACGTTCATTCTCAGAGTCTTCATAGCGGCAGGACCCATTTGGATATGACAGTCCTTTATGAAACCTGGAATCCTTTATGAACCTTTATGAAACCTGTCCCAACACAAGGAAAGAAATCCTGTGGAGTGTGGTGGGTTGGGGATGTAGACATGAGACACCACAGCCACAAACCTAGAGTCGCACCTGGGCTGCAGTCTTGGCTCTCATGTCTTCTGGGTGGGCCTCAACTGTCCCCCAAGACTCACGAGTTGAAGGCGTGGACCTACTAGGAGGTGGGCCTGTAGGAGGGGGTGCCCTCGAGAGGGACACCGGAGCTGTGGCTCCTCCTGTCTGTGTACCCCCACACCCCGCCATGTGCTTCTCTGACACCCTGTGCTGCCACTGGTGCAAACCTGTAGTCACCTGGGGAGTGAGATCTCCAAGGACAACCTATCTCAGCTCATCAGCTCGGGTGTCTGTTAGGGCGAATGCTACCACGACTTCGCTGAGCCTCCGTGTCCTCGTTTGGAAGCTGACCCTGAGAGGCGTGGGATATAAATGGGACCGTCCTGTCCCCGCACAGTCCTCAAGCCCAACGGCTTCTCATGGAGCGAAGCGGCAGAGTTAGAAATACCACGGTGGGGGCCGGGGATTTAGCTCAGTGGTTCCGGTGCCTGTCTTGCAAGTGCAAGGACCCGGGTTCGATCCCTGGTAACCACATACAATACTGGGTGTGGAGACTCACGCCCAGCAGCAACCAGTACCACATACCACAGTGCTTGGTGTGGTGGTTCTGCCTGTAATCCCAGCACTCGGGAGGCAGAGGCAGGAGGATTGCTGTGATGTGAGCTTGAGGCTGGGCTCAGGGCCAGCCTGAACCACAAAGTGAGACCCTGTCTCCAAAAAATAATAATAATAATAATAAAAAGAAATACCAGCCACTGCTGTACACAGCAGACGTATAACACTGCGACACAGGCGTGGAGGAAGGGACACTCTGCTGCCTGGCTCAGGCACATTCAGCCACGTAACTTTTTTTTTTAAGGTTTTTTTGAGACAGGGTCTCGCTTTGTGGTTCAGGCTGGCCCTGAGCTCAGCCTCCAACTCACATCACAGCAATCCTCCTGCCTCTGCCTCCCGAGTGCTGGGATGACAGGCGTGAGCCACCATGCCCGGCACTGTGGTATGTGGTACTGGTTGCTGCTGGGTGTGGGTCTCCACGCCCAGTATGGTATGTGGTTACCGGGGATCGAACCCAGGTCCTTGCACTTGCAAGACAGGCACTGGAACCACTGAGCTATATCCCCAGCCCACGTGACTCTTTACAAAGCAGCCAGCACATACTGGAGGACAGACGGCCTCTTTAATGAATGGCGCTGGAGACACTGGTAATCTCCCTGCAGAACTCCCATGTGCCTCACGTGATACAAACTAAAATCAAGATGGATCAAATGCTGAAACAGAAACATTTAAATCACTGGAAGATACAACAGGCAAAACTGTTGACGACGGATGTAGGCAAGGACTTGCTGATCAGAACCCCAGCGGCACAAGGAACAACATCGAGAATCAACAATGAGAATACATCAAATTAAAAAGCATCTGCACGTCAAGGCAGACATTTAAGAGTGGAGAGACAACCTACAGAACGGGAAAAATAGTGTGCCAGCTCTTCTTCCTCAGGAGAGCACTAATACTAGATTATAAAGAATTTTAAAAAGTTAGATCCCTCCAAAATAAAACAGCCACTTAAGAATGGGCAACTGGGGCCGGGGACTTAACTCAGTGGTTCGTGTGCCTGCCTTGCAAGTGCAAGGACCTGAGTTCGATCCCTGTAACCACACACCACAGTGCCGGGCGTGGTGGCTCACACCTGTAATCCCAGCACTCGGGAGGCAGAGGTAGGAAGACTGCTGTGAGTTCAAGGCTCGCCTGAATTACATAGTGAGCTTAGGGCCAACCTGAACTTAAAAAGCGAGACCCTGTCTCAAAAAAAAAAAAAAAAAAAGCAACTGAAATGAACAGACCCTTCTTAGAAGAAGTACAAATAGCCAATAACTATATAGAAGGGTCTTCAGCATCACTGGTCATCATCTAAGAGATGAAAATTGTAACAATTCTAAGTCCACCTCACTCCAGAAAGAAAGTTATCACCAAGAAATCAAATCATCACAACTGCTAGCCAAGCCTTGGGGGAAAAGGAACCGATGCGCTGTGGGTGGGAATGTAGGCTAGTGCAGCCACTATGGAAATCAGGGTGGAGATTCCTAAAACAACTAAAACTAAAAATTCCATTGGACTGAGCTATTCCTCCTCTAAATCTTCCAAAAAGAGTTAAAGACGCTGATGTATATACACACCCATGTTTATAGCAGCTCAACTCCTAACAGCACATCTTGGAAGCAGCCTACACCGCCATCATGGTTGAGAATGACCACGGCCCAGAAGCAGACAGCGGAACAGGGAATATTTCAATCCATCCTGGGACCTCGGCAGGTAGGTCCTCCTGGAGGGCAGCTAGCTACTCGGAAGAGGTCTGTGTCCTTCTCCTCCTCTTTCTCACAGTCCCGCCCACTGCGGTCATGCCCCATCCCCCTTCTAGCTAACACAGCCCCCAGAAGTGCTCTAAGTCCAGAGCTAACCTCAGCTCTGCCTCTTTCTTGTGTGACGTTGGTCAAATCACACCAGCTCTTGAAGCCTCAGCTTGCAGGATGGGGTTACACCCGCCCCCATCCTGTGGGGCTTTAGGGACACGGGGACCACACAAAGGCCGGTGAGAGGCCCTGGGTGGTCAGGGCGAGGCTGGCCCCCAGCTCCGAAGCCAGGGCTGCCGCCCGGGCGGAGGAAGCGAGCGCTTGGAGGGCGAGCGGCCATCCGCCGTCCTGGGAGTGGATTAGGGCCCTAGCGTGCCTTGTCCCAATCCCAGAACCATGACTGGGCCAAGCTGCAGAGCGAACAGGTAGCAGATGGAATTAGGGCTTCTGCCCAGCTGACGGGAAAATAGGGAGGGGAGTCGGGGCCACGGGGGGGGGGGGGACCTCGCCTATCACAGGTGCTCAGAGTGCGAAGAGGATGAGAAGAGTCCGCCGCCTGAGTGAGGGGGCAGGGAAGCGCCGGCTGCCTCCGCAGGGATGAGGCTGGAGGAAAGGGCCGCAGGCCGCTGATGGAGCCAGGAAGGCGCGGAAAGGGTTCCTTTCATGGCCCAGAAACAGCCCACGTCACGACTGGAGTTTGGAGTAGCGAAGCCCGCTTTAAGCTTCTGACCTGCCAGATTTTGAAGGTAAGTTTGTATTACAGGAGCCTCTGATAGACCGGGGTCCCCACAGCCAGTCAGAACCGGCCAGTGGTCTCCGCTCGGTGGTGTCCCCGTCACCACTGCTGCGGCTCCAGCGGGGTCGGGAGTTCACAGGACACACTGAGCGAGGAAGTGCGGCGCGCGGCAGGACAGGGAGGCCAGGGACACGGCTGGGACCGTCTCTGCACGGAGGGGCTGGGCTGCACATTGCTGAGGGTCCGTGAAGGCCACTGCGGAAGGACAGGTGAGTGGCCGGCTAGAGGCTACTGATTGGCTTCTGGGAGGGAATTCCAACCGGGCCAGGCTGGAGGTGGAGCTGAGCCGCGCAGGGGGAAAGTGCTGGGAGGGCGGTGTCCAGAGTGACACCTGAGCCGCCAGCGGCTGGGAAGGCAAGGCGAGGCCCGGGAGGAAAACAGCAGGGCGAAGGGCGAGCAGGACTCTGTCCTCAGGGCCTCCGGGGCCAGTGCTGGAGGGTTTATGCAGAAGATCAAAACTTGGATGATTCTGCAGGAGCCCTCTGGGGGCAACGGGGGCGTTGGGGGCAGCGGCTGATCGTGACTCTGTCCCGCAGGGGGCAGAGGCTTCCGGATTCCCTGGGAGCCCAGGGCTGCCTACCAGTGTAGAGGAGAGAGTGCTTGGGTCCCGGAAGCACCCTGGGGTGGAGGGTAGAACCTGCTTTCTTTTCTCTTCCGCTCCCAAGCACAAGGTGAGCTGTTTTGCCACATAGTTCCACGGCAGGTACCAGGGACAGGGACAATCAGTTCCAGTCTGAAACTCCCCCAGATGTAGGCTAAAATGAGGCTAATCAAAAACCTTTGATTAGCTCAGGACTCAGTATGGTTATCAAAAGCTGACAGACTCAGGTCTCAGCAGCAAGTCGGGAGGGAAGATTGACAACCACTGGGGCTGACAGGGCAGGTGGAGGGCAGGGTCAAGGTGGGTGGACAAGTCTAGTGGACAGGGCTGTTGCTGGAGTAGAGTCGGGCAGGCAGCATGGCTGATTTAGATGGAATCACCCCCAGCATTAGCAAGTAAATGCCCAGCATACTCAGAAATTCCCTGTCTCATGATTAATCCCGGAACCACTCCCTGGTCTCACTGGGAGCCCCTCAGCCCGGCAGCCACCTCGCCAGGGCTGCCCAGAGTCTGGAGGTCCCGTACCAATGCCCTGGCATGGCCCGCCCTGCTTCCTGGGCAGGCGTTGGTGGCAGTGTGTGTGTGTATATGTGTCCTGAGGTCTGCAACATTTGTCCTTCAGGGTGCAGCAGAGGCAAGGCCTGACCTAAGATTAGAACGAGTTTCCTAAGGGCCAGGCTTGCATCCCAGTCAGCTGCTGCTCTCCTGTTTCAGGCAGGAGCTGAACACTTAGGGTGGGGGTGGGGCTGGTGGATGGGGCCCAGGGACAGGGCGAGCAGGGTGTAGTGACAGTCCCCAGGCCCGGCCCTGCAGAGCCTCACAGGCTGCCTGAGGGAGAGAGGAGGAGACTCTCAGTGAAGACAGATTCTCCATCTGACTTGTGGGTGAGGTCTAGTACAGACGGAATGGCCGGTGGTGGTGTGGGTGGCCGCCACGTCCCAAGCACACACTTCGGGCCTGCCATCCACGTGCATGGTCGCCTCGCACTTGAGTAACCTGGCCCAAGGCTGTGTGGCTGTGGAAACCGAGGCACAAGGAAGCTAGGAGGCTGACCCCAAGTCACGGAGACATTCTCAGGGGTCACTCAGAGTCTGTGTGTGGAACTGTCCAGCCTATCCATAAAGGAACAGGCTCATGTGAACTGTGGGGGCAGGTGGGCAGGGGCCGTGACAGCCTCAGGCTGGCCTGGGCTGGACTGATCCGGCAAGTAGCACACTCAGGACACAGCCAGGGACGAGGCCCACTGGCCTGGTTGCGGGTTATCCATGGTGAGCAAGAAGCTAGAAAGAAAAAGAACATCACCCACTTTAATCAGCACCTGTCTGGTTTAGGGGATATGGCCACTCACTCAAATTGTCTATTGTTATCTGACCTCGATGCCTGGAGATTCCAGACAAGAAGACCTAAACCCCGCAGGGCAAGGCTTCCCAAAACTTTCAAGTCATCGTCATTGGATTATTAGCAAATGTGAAGAAGATGTGTCACATATGAGCCTGGACTGTACTTGGCATTAGTACACATGGCAATGTCTCAGTTGGAGGGAGAAGAAAAACCACTGCATTCAGCATAACATCAAAAGAGCAAAGTCTCACGTTTATATAAATTGTTGAATTCACAACCTACTGAGCTCAGTTCACTAGCAGGACACAGCACTGGGGGACGAGTCCCGGAAACCTGGCTGTACTCAGACTGCAGCCTGGAGAACTGGGGTCTGAGCTCCACCTCTCCAGCTTTGGTCTGTTTGGATCAAATCAGTCGCTCCTGTGTTTTACCACATCTCAGACTCCCTCCTTCTCCCTACAGCCCTCGCTCCGAGGCACGTGGTCCTCACAATGGAGGTCACAGCTCCACACGCAGCCGCTGTTATTTTAGCTGCAGTTTATTATTACTGAGGCAAGAATGCCACAGAAGACCGCTAGAGCGTGGGAGAGGGGACCGGACCTAAAGGCGGGACGTTCTCGGGAGAAGTGATGCGAGCAGACTGTGTCACACGTGTTTGTACGTGTGCGGGGACAGAGGTGGCCACGAGCCGTCTGCACGCTTCACAGGAAGCCTTGGAGAGAAGAGTGTCTAAGGGACAGAAAGGCCACCTGGGTGGCTGGAACTCAGCTCTTAAAATATCGACAGTGTTGTAGATTTCTCCGCTCCTGGAAGCCTGAGCCCAGAGGCAGGGGTTGCTCACCGTCCTCTCTCTCACGTACTGGCTTCCCACAGCAGCTGCTCAGTAAGGGGATGGGGGGAGGCTGGGTGGATGATCAGGAAGCTTGATAAACAGATGGGGACCTTGAGGTGAAAACAGAAACAGCCGGTCAGCCAGGGACGGCTCTGAGCGTGCAGGCCCGGACAGTCTGCACGAAGGCTCAGCCACTCATCCAAGGTCCCTGGACGGCACCTAGAGGGCAAAGAGTGAGAACGTCTCCTGCCAAACCGCTGCTTAGCAGTCTGAGTCTCTACTTAGATCTGAGAAACCCACCGGAGCCACACACGGGTCCCGATTCCCGAGTATCCATCTTTTCCGGGTTGGCTTAATAACCAAGTTACAATAAAACAGGACATCCAAAAACTACTCAAAATTTGTCAGTTTCTTTGTCTATGATGGGGGACTCTTTCTGTGGGCAGCTCGATATTTTCAGACCCATTTCATCAAAGAGTAAACCGGGAAAAGAAGGGAGAGAGTCCCTTACCGGGGCGGAAGGGTGGCTGGCCAGGACCACAAGCCCACATCCATCGCTGGTCTGGTCCCAGCCAGAGTGGCCAGGCCTCCCGGGGGCCCAGCCCCAGCACAGCCAGGGCCCAGGTAAGCGCAGGGAAAGCTGGGAAACCCTGCCTGCCTTTGATACATCTTCAGCTTGGATGGGACCAAAGGGTCTTGAAGATGACTATTTTGTTAAAAATCAGCTTTTCCATCTCTTTTGGCCACCCTCCTCCAGAAAGAAAGACTGAGAAAGAAAAGGAAGCGGGAGGGAAAAGGAGAAGAGGGAGACGCCCGCTGTGTTGAGCTGTCAAAGTTCTGGGTTTGATGCACACAGCAGAGGGCTCTGAGGCAGGAGAGGGAGGACGGAAGAACGGCTCCGCCCGTGGCCCCGACTCCCAGCAAGTGTCCCCGGTTCTCCAGCAGCCCGTGAGAGTCCAGACCTGCATGTGGTGGCCCCAGAGCTGTTCGAATGCCCCCTGTACGGGAACCATCAGCCATTGTGTCTGCACCCACCCTCCTTGCAGGAAGGGCTCTCTTTAGAAGTTGCTTTTCAACTTGGTGGTTTGAGTCGCATTAAAATGACCTCACTTCATCCTCAGGGCAGCTTTGTGATGCCGGCTCCTAACCTCCACTGTTTTACTGAAGAGAAAACTGAGACTCAGAAAGGGTGAGTGGCTGGTCTAGGGTTGCACAGTCCCTCCTGGTGACCTGGTATCTTTGCTCCGATAGTCCACAACCACCTGTGCTCTGACCTACAACCCTGTGTGCATTTGGGAGTTTACATTTGGGAATCACCCAGTAATAAAACAAACGACCCAGTACTGAACGGCAAAGGGGCTGAGCAGATACTTACTATTAGGAATGAATGGCTAATATGCGCATGAGTCCCTAGCAGAGTGCAGGCCAGGACTACAGGACACAGCACTGCGCAGTCACAGAATGGCCGAGACAGAAGTGGGCAGTGCCAAGTGCGATGCCAGTGCAGAGTGCCGGGCTATCTCACACATGTTGTGAGGGTGAGAAATAGTGTAGCCGCTTGCAGAAATATCTGGGCAGTTTCTCATGAAGTTATACATGCAGCTGTTGATGGACCCGCCCGTCTCACTGTGGGTATCCCTAAGAAATGCAAATGTAAATCCACATAAATACTTGCATACAAATCTACAGAAAAACTAAATTACTCATAAACCAGGCCTGGAAACAACTCAATAGTCCACCCCCTGGGGAGCTGATAAACCAACTGTTGAAGGCCACAGTGGAATATTACTCAGTCACGAAAAGAACCAGATTGCAGACACATGTGGCGAAATGGAGGAGTCCCGTCACGTGGAGGAAGTCAGACAGGAACGATGACATTTACCTAACACTGGGGGCTACTGGAGAGGGAACCCCAGCCCTTCTCACTGAATCACATTCCCAGCCCCCTTTTTAATGCTGAGACACAACTTGTGCCACTGCCCAGCCTGAGCTGAAACTTGTGATCTTCCTCTCTTGGCTCTCCAAGTGTGGAGATTGCAGGTGTCGACCTCCAGGCCCAGTTCATTTACATATTTTTTCCTTTTTTGTACTGGGGATCAAACTCAGGGCAGACAGATGTGGTGCCACAGAGCTACATCCCAGCCATCCACACGTTCCTAAAAATGCAAAACTGTAACGACAGAAGGCAGATCGCTGATTGGCTGGGATGTGATGAGGTGGGAAAACGCAAAGGGCAAGGGAGCTTCTGCAGTGATGGAAATGTTCTGCCCTGATTGTGACCCGTGTGTCTTGTCATGATGGTTCTATGCCTGTACCGCCACCAAACTGTACACTAAAATGTGGGAGTTTCATTGTGACTGAATTTTATCCCACAGAGGTGACTGTTATTCGGAGGGCGGGTCACCATAGAAACACAGGTTGAGCTGCATTCCATCGCCTTCAGCGCCTTTCTCAGGACACCGGCTCCACTGCGCCCAGAGCCAGGCCAGGAGGGCACTTATGGCTGCTGGGGGTTGGCGTCCTCTGTCCACTGCTGGGAGCCCCTCTGGCCGTTGCTGTGCAGCCCAGGGCTGCGGCCAGGACCCCTCCAGCCAGACAGCACGGGGCAGGAGTCTAGAACTTGACAAGTGTAGTCCGAGGCTTGCGGGGTCTCGGGGAGCTGACCTCACTGCTCAGACTCTCATCCACGGAACGTGGATCACACCACCCTCCCGGTGGGGTCACAGGGGTGCTGGGATCGGGTTTGACTGATCTAAACCTTGTCTCTTCCTGGAGGTCTGACTGAGGACAAGGCATGTGACCCTCTGAGCCTCATTTTCTCATCTGTATCAGAAGGCTTGGAATGGCACCTACCTCAGGACGATTACTAAGCCCACAGCAACCCCCACCCCAGCCCTGGCACTCAGTACACAGTAGCCTTTCTCCTGCGTTAGCTAAGGTACTGACGGGCACAGAGTCGATGTTAGCTGGACTGTGGGCTTCCTTGCACTCCTAGATTTGCGGGGCTGTTGCCAGCTTGGCTCTGAAGATGAGAAGGAGTGCCAGGACTCTGCTACCACCGAGTTGTTTTCGTTCCCATCTTGCAGAACAAGTCCCAGACCAGACGGATGGACCCTGCATCTTGCTGTCAGAGGAATTTACAAACTGGAGCCTTCTGAATTGCAGGGAAGAGCAGCCTGGCTAATTGCAGTGGGATTCTGGCCTCCAGCCATGCTTCTGCTTGCTCATAGCAGGGCCATTCATGCGCAAGGGTCATTTCGATGTCTCGAGGCTGTGGGGCGGGCACAGGGGCCGAGGGAAGCCTGCTTCTGGCTTCTGAAGGGAGGGGAGGGCCTTGTCTTTCACTCAGGGTCAGCGCCATGGAGGGACTGTGAAAGCAAAGCCCCAGGTGCAGGCCCTAGGTGTGGCCCCTCGCGAGAGTTCTGGATTATTTCCCAAGTGGGAACAGGGATGCTGGGGGGCCCCTGCCCTTCAAGGCAGAGGCTCCAGCTCCAGGGGCAGGGAGAGGACCTAGGAGCTGCGTCTGCAGATGCCAAGGGAAGATCTGTGGCTGAGCCTGGCAGCGATGGCTTGGAGCCTGGGGAGGCTGCTGGCACAGAAGCCAGGGAAACAGGTCAAACTCTGCCCCATGCGCCTGTCACTTGCTCATCTGTGAAATGGGCCCACAGACAACACTTCCCAACAAGGAAGGCACTGTGGAAGGCTAGGAAGGCACTGTGGCTGCTGGAGGTTGGCATCCTCTGTCAACTGCTGGGCATGTCCCACAGCGAGGCAGAAGGCCTTGGAGATGGCCTGGTTGTGATGCGGCTGAGATGACAGGAAAGGACTATGGCACCTGAGAGGAGGCCCTGGGGCAGGGGCAGCAAGAGTTCAGAGACATTCCTTGGCCATTCCGAGATAGGAACAGAACAGAGAAGAGTGCAGAGGAAAGGAGGAGGCTCCAGACAGGAGCACTGGGGAGGGGCTGGGAGATGGAAAAATCCCACTGCCATCAGCTATGGGAGGCAGCCAGAGAAGGGGCGCAAGGACAGACCCAGGGCCTGGGTCCAGTTCCTGGACACTCCGCTGAATTTCCATGCTGGGCTTCAGAGTTCAAGGCCCTCAGAAGGCAAATGGTGAATACTCAGTTGAAACAGGCTGTAACAGCAGAGCGCTCCACACTTGTTATGATGAAATGCTTCCCCTTTTCACCAAGACAGAAATCTCAAAAGCTATTTTAAAAATTTTTCCAAAATGAAAGATCCTCTATTAAAAAGGTATAAGACTCAGGCCTGAGGATGCAGCTCACTGGTGCAGTGCAGGCTTGCTAAGCATAAGGTTCTGAGTTCGATTCCTGATACAGTCCCCCCAAAAAGTGTTAGGCTAGCCAGACATGGTACAGCACACTTGTAATTGCAGCACTCAGGAGGCTGAGACAGGAAGACTGCTGTGAGTTCGAGTCTTGTACAGACTATAAAGTCAGTGTAAGGGCAGCCTGAACTGCACTGTGGACTTTGTCCTACACAAACAAAAGCATGCTCAGCATGGTGACAAACACCTGTAATCCCAGAACTCAGGCAGGAGGGCTGCAAATTTTAACCCAGCCCGAGAAACTTGGCAACGTAGCAAGATCCTGTTTCAAAATAAAAAATAAAAATAAGAAAAAGGGCTGGGGATTAGCTCGGTGCAAAAGCCCTGGGTCCAATTCCCAACACTGCAACAGACAAATTAGTAAACAAAAAAATACTTTTTAATGGTGAAAATACTGTAAATGAAGTCCAGAGACAGCAGACCTGGTGAAGTACGTGTGACCCAGAGGAGGTGGTATGTGTCGTACAAAGCACTCTCACTTAATGACAGGAGCAATAAATATTGAAGACCACAAATGGGCCATTCCGAGAAAAGCAAATCAAAGAGCCAATAAACATGAGAAAACACTTGCACCGAGTACATGGTTGTCAGGGAAATGCAAGTTAAATTTGCAGTGAGCTTTCTCTTTCTACCTACCAGGCAAGCAGGGAAAGCAGAGAGAGGGGAGAGGGACATCTGGAAACAGAAAGGACGCCTCACATGCCGGGACAGACCGGAGCTGTTCCATCTCTCAGGAAAGTATCCGGCAGGGTCTACTAGATCAGATCACACAAACGCATGAGCCGAGAGTTACCAGTCCCCGAAGGGAAGGAAGAGGGGCTGGCAGCATCCAGACCCCAAGGGAGCAAAGTGCTCGAGCAGGAGGGATATGGCTGCGCGCCACTCTCCACAGAAGGGCGATCAGGAAACCATCGCAAGGACAGGGAGCTCCCCACACTTGCGGGAAAGCTTGCGAAGTGAGCAGAGTGAGCTACATACAAGCGAGGATGTGACCCCCCAAAGCAGCAGCTCAGAAAATCTACTGCTTCCCAGTGTGCATGTCTGTATGCACATGGACGTGTAGAGTGCACACAGAACCGTTTCCATAGTTACAGCCATGGAAGGTACTCTGGAGAAGGGGCAGCAGAGGTTTCTGGAGGCTGGGGTAGTGGGGACGGGAGCTGATTTGGGGAAAGCCACCTAAGAGAAAAACACTGTCAGGTAAGCTCAGCATGGTGTGTGTGTGTGTGTGTGTGTGTGTGTGTGTGTGTGTGTGTGTGTGTGTGTGTAAATTAGGGCCAATTCATATAGGATATCCATCATATATTTTCTTTTTTGTCGTTGTTGCCACAAGGTCTTGCTCTGTAGTTCACGCTGGCCCTGAGCTCACTACGTAGCCCAGGCAAGACTTGAACTCACAGTAATCCTCATGCCTCTGCCTCCTGAGTGCTGGGATTAGATATGAGCTACCATGCCTGGCATGGTGGTATGTGGTACTAATTGCTAGTGGACAGGAGTCATCACATCCAGTATTGTTGTGTGTGGTTACCGGGGATTGAACTCGGGACCTTGTACTTGCAAGGCAGATGCCAGAACCACTGAGCTAAGTTCCCAGCTGTCTAGCTTGTATTTTCATAAGAAAGAAAGCAAGTTGTTGAGATATATATATATTATACATATATATATATCACAGCATGAATAACATCCAATACAGAGAACATCTGGAATGCTGGCCCAAGGATTTCAAGCTCTGTCTTCCAGATCCTTGGGAGAAAGCCTAGTTTAGCCAGAAGCAAATACATGGAAGTTATCCCTGAGCCAGTCAGTGGTCAACTTCTCAAAATATCAAAACCAATTTCCAGACATCTGGGGAAAGGGCATATGAGCCAAGAGGCAGGAGAGGCGGCAAAGTTACTAATAAATCCATGGGGATGTTTCACTACTGAATTCAAATCTATGCATCCTAGCACTGTTTTTAGGGAGTATGAGGCATGCTGAGATCGAGGCCAGATTACCCTGTTCACAGTGGTCCCTGATGTGGACTGTAGTTAGTTTATGTGTGAGGTAGCTAGCTAGGGGGAGGGGCTGAGATAAAGCTGGGAGACCAGTCATATTGTTTTGTTCTGTTTTGTTGAGAAAGGGTCTTTGTAGTTCAGTTTGGCCTGTATCCCAGGCTAACTTCGAATTTAGGGAAATCCTCCTGCCTCAGCCTCCCAAGTGCTGGGATTATAAGTGTGTAACACCATGCTCAGTTTGACCAGCTGTATTAATAAGACTTAAAATAAGAACAGATAGCCAACTAAGATTCACCAAGATTGAACTTCCTCAGGTAACTTGGGATGCAGCACCTTCTTACGAAGCTGCTATGTTCTGAGGAATTCAAAATGCAAAATAACCAGCTTCTCTCTCCAAACTCGGTTTCCTTGAGACTCTACATAGTAGAATACTGGGTTACAGAGGCTAAGCCCCAATCGGTGAGGTCCACAGGGCCACCTGGGGCAGGTGGACACTGAACACCGGGCCAGTTCCTGAGCTCTGCTTGTCCGTAATTCACTCTGCCTGGGAGATGGTACGGCCACCCACTTGGGGACCTTCCCGGAAATCCAGGATTTGATTGGGAAACTCCTTCCCAATGAAGACTCTCCTAACCCACTCGTGGGGTTGCAACGTCGTGCCATAAGCTCAGTCCACACGGTGACACTGTCCCCTGGCTCCTCCCTCCTGCCCTCTGCTCTCAGAGATGACCGTGGTGACGCCCAGGCGGCCCTGCCACCTCCCCACGTGGGCACCGGGTGGAGGTCGACATGTCACGTCACACGGCACAGTACCCTCTTTCGGTGAAATCTGTCTGTGCCATATGTCCATCCTACGACAGTAAATGGGCGGCCGTTCTGAGGACACAAATAGCCCCTGGGAGCAGCCTGTCCGTGTGCAGTGGCGGAGGGGACTCTCTCGAGGTGTGAAGTCGTCCTGACCCTATTCCCACACCCTCTTTGTGCCATCTGCAAACACTGCGAACCCCATCATTCTCAGCAGTCAGGTGGGAGTGGGTGGCCAGGTGACCCGACCCTGCCCAAACCAAAAACTCAGGGCCAGTCCACAGTGTGCATCAAGGCGACCGACAACCTCAGAAGTTCACTCAGGGGCCAACATCACCAAAAGTGCTGATTTTTCAAGAGAACAGCCCGATGGAAAACTTTGAGTACAACCTTTAGATTTTTTTTTTTTTCAGTATGGACAGCGTTGAACCGAGGGCCTTCGCACTAAGATACATCTCCAGTTCTTTTTCAAATTTTTTATTTTGGGATAAGATCTCACCAAGTCACTAAGTTGCTCTGGCTGGGCTTGAACCTGTGGCCCTTCTGCCTAAGCCTCTGGATGTCCAGATGGGGTATAAGGAGCTGGGGCGGAGTCAGCCTGTTACCCTCGGCCACTTCTAGACCCCTGCACAATTCCAAGTCTTCCTTTCCTCATCAGTGAAATGAGTCAGAAATATCCGCCTGACAGGATGGCAGACAGAAATTTAAAGATAAGCTGTGTAATAAAAATACTTCATAAATATTTGTCCCATTCCTTCTACAAGATGGATGCGATCCTCTGCACAGACTGTAAACAAACAGAGATTATGCTGTTTTCCTAACAGTTTCTTCACTTTATAAAGGAATTCCCATCACAGGCTTCTCTGGTGGGTGGAGAACATGACTTCTCCAGTTTGGGTTGAGGAAGGACTTTTTTCCTTGTAAAAATAAACCCGTATTCTGCTTTCTCCATATCTAAGACTGAAGGCACACAGTTACCTGATGTGAAACAAAGATTTTCTGGGCGCTCCTGGCTGCCCTGCCACGAATGCTCCGCTCCCGGTCACGGGAACTCAACGCCACCTGGTGCTGTGGAAGCACAGACTTCCCTCCCTTAGCTGCCCTTTGCTCCTCCCGTCCGGAGCGGAAGGAGCGCCCAGGGCACCGGCCTAGAGGGTCTGCACGAGACTCACCGGCCAACCTCAGGGATAACGTGGGTACGTCAGGCCCTGTCCTTTCCGACCACGTCACTGGAGGAAATACCTACAGACAGCAGGAACCTAGAGGAATTAAAAATATCTGCTTGATCCCTGAAAAGAAAAGGGGAGAGGAAAACGGCCTCTATTTTCCCAGGGAAAACAAACAAAGCCATATCTGGGTCGAGCCATTTCCTCTCGGCAGAGCCCGGTCCTCCAGAGGCCCCTCCCGCGCAGATGTGGGGCTGTCCTGCGGGGCTGGCCGGGGCAGGCGGCAGCAGGGCCCGGTCCCCAGGCGCGGGATTTCCTGACACAGCGAGCATGATCGAGGCTGAGCTCATTTCCTTGGGGAGAGGTGGAGCCTGCAGCCCCCTCTGGAGACGAGGGTCCCCTGGGCTCCTCCTGAAGTCTCACCGACCCCAGGAAGTCTGTCCCCAGAGACAGGAGCAGTGCCGGGGCCACGTGGGGAGCATGTGATCTGGGTCAGGGCAGACAAACATCAGAAGCCCGGGCGGCTGGGGCGGAGAGGGGCTGAGTCCAAGACAGCATGAGTTAACAGCTCATTACGGAAACGCTGCCCTGGTCAATACTTTAGGTCTCAGCTCTAAAGGAAGGTGAAAAACCACCAACTCAAAATTATTATTTGGCAAGATGCAGGTCACTGATAATCACTGGTGAAATGCAAAGTAAGTTGAAGGTAGCATCACACAACTATTAAACTATGAGACTGCTCAGCGCGTTGTAAGGAGAAAAAGCCAAAGCTGCCGCCGTCGTGGGAAAAACTGCTGTCGGCATCACACATGTTGATTAATCCTTCCTTCTTTCCAGGCAAGAACCAGAGACTAAATAATGAGAGCTTGAATTTCTTCGTCATATTTTTACACTAAGGAAATGAAGAAGGGAAGAAAAAGGAGAAAAGAAGGCAGCTTATGTGAAATTTATCTCACTGGTTTTAGTGTTAGGCACATAAAGGTGAAAAATTAGAAAGTGTCTAACACTGTGTTTTAAAGTAAACCACAAGGCCCAGGGATGCAGCTCAGTGGCGCTGTGCCTGGCTGGCAAGTGCAAGGTCCAGAGTTCGACCTCCGGTACCACCACAAACAAACAAACAAAGTAAATCACAGAGCCCAAAGGTAAGAAAACTTTATGAGCAATATCAACGTTGAAATGACCAATACCCTAACGCAGCAGAGATTCACAAAACAATACATGGCTTCAAACACACAGGGGTTTGTACACGGTAATGAGTACCAGGAACACGTACCCATACATCGACAGAGCCTGCAAACGCGCCGGACGGCTGGGCAAGGCGGCCAGTGTTCACGCGCTTTGAAGTTGCTCGTTGCTCACGGTTCCCAGGATCAGAAGCTAATCACAGGACATGCGTCCCCGCTGAGACACAGTCCTCAGGCGGCAGCAGGCCTGGCTCCAGCGTGACAACTGCTGGCCTTGGGCTGGAAATACCCTCAAGTATCAGCCTGCTGAGGTTTCCACTTGAAAGAGGCCCAGCACCTTTTAAGCCGAATCCCCCAGCCTAGCTGATAAGACAGGGGTGACGCGCGAGGAGAGCCGGCAGGGCTCACATACCTGACCGCCCTCCTGTCTGGGGGAGAGGACACATCTGGGCGAGGGATGCCGTCCGCCTGTGGGACGGGAGGCCCAGCCTGTCTGTGCCAGCCTGAGGGGCGGGGCAGGCAGATAGGGCTGGGTTGGAGTGTGTGTGCCAGCTGTCCCCCGTCCCCTCCCTCACGTGCAGCCTCTCCGTCTCGCTGCCAGGGAGGATGCAACAGCAGTCCTCGCAGAGGCTGCACACACGCCTGGGTGAGCCTCAGTTTACCTGCCCCTAAGGACTGACGGAGGAAGGGCCATGAGCATGGCAGGATGGCCACTCCAGGGCGTGACAGCGGGCAGGGGCAGGCCTGGCATGAAGGGAGACTCAGGCTGTGTGGACTGAAAGATTTCCAGCCCTTTCCCGTTCTCAGCACCACTGGAAGTGAGGCTAGGGCTGGGGACAGAGTTAAGGCTCCACTGTGTCCCCCGAGTTCCCATGTTGCAGCGCCAGTGCCTGGTGCCCCAGAATGCTACTGTTTTTGGATACAAGGTCTTTATAGAAGCCATTTAAAGTGAAGCCCTTGGGCCGGGCCTTAGTCCCATTTGAGTGCTGTCTTCACAGTCTTCATGAGGAGGTTGTGGGGACACAGGATGAGCGAGGCCCTGCAGACACTCCTGCCCTGGGCTTCCCCTTCACCTCGTCACACCACAAACCTCTCGCTCCTGGCACGTGTCAGGTGATCGGGATCCTGGCTGGCCTGGAATTCTGGCCCCTTCTCTTGCTGTCCGTGACCAGTGTCTTTTCCCCTGGATCTTAAAATCCTTCCCCGGAGAGGGGAGCCCTTTAGCTCTTGGATGCTGCTGTGGCTGTGGCTGTGGCTGGAGCAGCATTTATGGCCCAAGACGAGGGCAGTGACGGTCTGGGTGCACGCAGGCCTCTCTGGTGCCCTGGGCCAACACTAGGGCATCAGGACGACCTGCGCACTGTGGCTGGTGGTGTCAAACAGCCCCGGCCACGGAACCAGCGGGTTGGGCCCAGCCTGGCCATTGCTCTAGCAGCTGCTTGGAGCTTCAGAGGGAAGCCTAAAATGCAAACCCCTAGGCTCCTGGACACTGCTTCTCCCCGGGGACCGACTTATTTCCAGAGATCTCCCCACATTTTCCAAAGTACAGTGTGACGAGACCCTGCACCTGTAGGGTCATTTACACTTCTTCTGAGTCCGTGATTTCAGGATGGCATCTCATTTAATCCTGGAAGCTGGGCAGGGGTGGGACCGTCATCCTGATGTGGCCTCTAATCTGAGGATTCAAGATCTCCTGCAATGCAATGCTGGAATTTGGCCTGGTGCCTTCAGTCCTATTTGTCTCTATGTCCCTCTCTCCAGCTGGACCCCTTTTCTCTTCTCCGCACTGCGACTGAACCGAGGCCCTTCTACATCCGAAGCCAACCTCCCTTTTATGTTTTGTTTGGAGACAGTTTCACTAAATTTCTTAGCAGCCCAGGCTGGGCTCAAACTCGAGACCCTCCTGCCTCAGCTTTCCAGAGTGCTGGGATTACAGGAATACACCATCCCATGCACAGCTTTCAGCTGGGCTTTCAGGCTCTCTTGGATTCACTCCAGACACTGGCATCAAAGCACACACCGACTCCTCCCCACGTGCCTGAGGGCAGGTGAGCTGCTGCACACCACAGACACAAGAAACCTGCCTCTCGGCTGTCTGTTCTTTGAATGTTAGGGCTGTACCTGGGCATCCCCTTCATAGTCCCCTAAAACTGCCACCCACCCCATGAGCTCCTGGCCCTCCTCGCATACCCTCATCTCCCCCTCTTCCTAGACCACGTAGAAGCACAGCTCTCCCGGCCTTCAGTCTGGGTGAGCAGCCTCCCCAGGTCCCCCTTTCCCACTGTGCACTGTCACCCTCGAGCCACGGCCACAGTGAGCTCCGTTAGAGCTGGGTCTGCCCAGGTGCCTGAGCTCCCAGGGCCTGCTATCTGGAGGGGAGAGCAACAAAAGACACCTGGAGGCGGCTTTGGCTCTGGCAGCCTTTGTGCCCTGTGACGGTGGCAGCGGACATGAGGGCCTGACACTGAGGTGGGCACGATGCGAGGGGGGCACACGCTGGCTGGGGCTCCCCTCACTACCAGACTGCGGCTGACATGCTTTCTGGGTGGAAATCCTGCCTCTGGGAATCGGCCACATTCTCCCCACTAGAAGAGCTTTCCTTTCACCCCTCAATTCCCTGACTCCTGCCTGTCCTTCCAGGCCAGGTCGGAGCTCAGATGTCACCCCTACGGGGAGCCTTCCCTCCTCCCAGAGTCTACTGGCCCCCAACCCCGACTGGGACACTCAGGTGGACGGCAGCCCCGAGTCCTGACTCAATCTGCGGCAAGCGCCTCTGTGTCCCCGGCTCTCACAGAGCCTGGGGGAGCCCCTCAGCAAGGCAGTCATTCCCCGTGGGGTCTGGATCTCGGTGGGCGGAGACCCCGACACACAGTGGGGGCCGTTACATACTCATTAAGGAAGCCAGCAGGGCCGCCTCGCCTGCCAGCCAGGCCAGCTCGCCCTGGAGCGAGGGATTTTCTAGAAGGCAGCCTGGCCCTCCTCAGAGGACAGCCTGAGCTCTCAGCTTCCGCTTCATCCTGGACTGGGCGAGGGTCCCGTGTCCCCGGGCTCCCGGGTCCGCCACTCGCCCGTCGTGAAATTTCCCCATCTGCTGTAGCAACATCGCTTCATTTCCCGGGGTGTCCACACCCCCTCCTCCCGCCCCTCCCTGCTGTGCGAGGGGAGACAGGCTCACAGGCAGTGGCGCCAGCACAGTGGCAGGTCTCTGCGCCCTCTCCCCTCCTCAGTCCCTCCGTGCTATACCCACTGAGCCCGAGTTGTGCCCACCAGGTACAGGGAGCCCTGCAGAGGGAAAGGGAGGAGACAAGGCAGGCGGGCCAGGGTGGAAACATGTGCCAACACTCACAAGAGCCGTGTACATCCGTGTCCTTGGACCTAGTAATCTTACTTCTAGGAATTACTTCCCAAAAATGATTTAAAAGAAGAGAAGGGTACATGTACTGTTTTTAGTTATCTATCATAAGGAGAAAACAGAAGCAAATGTCATGACCTAGAATAGGAAAATGATTAAATGAAGTATGTATAATACAGCACTGTGGAGATATTTAAAGTGAAAATATGACCGTGTAGAACAAGGATATTGTCTTGGAAATAACAGTAAGTGATACAATAAAGCACAGAGTTGTGCATATAGGGACTACAATGATGTAAGAATTATGTATGTGGCTAAAATGAATAAAGACACAAATTTGGAAGTAGTTATAATTAGAGGAGTTACCTTTCTGCCTCTATCTAGGGTGCCTCTTTGTTATTAAGTTTTTGTGTATTTGTGGCTTCTTTGAGATAGGAGCACACTATGTAGCACAGGGTGGCCTTGAACTCACAAACATCCTCCTGCTTCAGCCTCCCAAGTGCTGGGACCACAAGCGCATGCCAACACACCCAGTCTGAACTGCTGAATTGCTCAGGCTGGGCTTGAACTCACCGTCCTTCTAACTCAGCCTCCACACTGAAGCACATGCCAACCTCCCTGCTTTCTCCTATTTATGATTAGTATTTTAAGATCAAAAGGGATAACAGTGAAGACTAGAGAAGAACAAGACAGTCACTAGAGCTGGGGGTGTAGCTCAGTGGTAAAGGGTGTGAGTATCGTGCTCCAGGCCCTGACTTCCCACCCCCCAACTAAAAGACAGAAAGAACAGGAAAAAAAAGAATTATTGTGTTAAGATGAATTTTTTAGAATTTCACCTTAAGATTTAACTTAGTAATATTTTAAAATAAAAACACCAGGCACTACGGGTGATACCCTGAACTCAAAGCCCTAGGGGTTTCTTAAAGGAGGACATGTACTGATTATAGTTTATTGTTTTAAAAATACCAAGGCTCTGACTCCTTCACACCTCCTCGGTGCGTGGCTGTGGGTTGTAAACCATGTGCTGTAGGGCTGTAGTCCAGTTGCCACTAGAGGGACATAAAGACATTTGCCTTACAGACGAACGGTTCTCTGTAGGCTCCCCACTTTGGGCTTCCAGGACAGGGCCCGGGGTCCGGAGGATCTGGGTCCTGTTACCTGGAAGCCTCCCTTCTGCAGCTGGAGAGACAGAGGAAGGGAGTCCGGGAAACAGTCCTCGGGCCTCTTGGGTGGAGGGGGGACAGGAAACTAGGTGTGGAAAGAAAGCCTGAGACTGAGTCAAGTCTCTTTTTCTTTTCTTCTCTTGCCTTTTCTCTCTCCCTCCTTTTTTTCCTTTTAAGAAGAAAATCATTGGGCTTCAGTTATAGCTCAGTGCCCAGCACCACAAAAGGAAAGTATTAGTTTAGAGTCAGCCAAAAGCCCCAACCCTTTGTCACATGGACGGCCGCATACGCCACCCTTCTCCGCGGCCCGTGTCATCTCTGGTGTCAGGGCCTCGACCTGCTCCTCTCCGCAGGCACTGCTCACTGCCCAGGATCTGGACCTCTCCTAGCTCCTTCTAAGTGCCAGCTCTAAATTTAATTTCTAAAGAAGGCCCACCAGCGCCTCGAGGAACTCAGCCTCACCTGACCTGACCGCACATCGGCAAATTTTCCTCCCCACACCAAGAAAAATCTTCATTCCGGTCTCTGTCTCTAAACTCCTTCCCCGTGAAACGCTCCAGCCAAGTACCAAGTCCTCTGGATTCTCCCTCAGTTTACCTTTCCGCTTCTCCGCCTCTCCCAGCGCTTAGGTCCTTGCTGGACTTCCATGTCCTCCCTGGCCCACCGCAGTACAGGAGGCCAGGCCGGCTCCAGGGCTGCGGCAGGGCCCTCGCCGAGGCCACACCGCAGACCCCGCCTTCCTGGCCCGCTCTCCCGCCAGTCTCATGGCACTCCACCCCCCCCCCACCCCCGGCATGCGCCCCACTCAGACCTTCCTTCTGCCACCTGGTCACAGAAACTCCCCCTGGTCTCAGTCCCCACGTGGACGCCCTGCAGGGGAGCCTTCCTCGCTGCTCACACGCTGGAGGCATCCTCGCTGCCGGAAGTGCACAGCCCTGTGGTCTTGCAGCCCGTGAGGCAGCTCCGCACACCTGCGCCCGGCTCTACTTATCTGCGGACACACGGCTTCCGCCACCACCACCCACCTTCAGCTTACTGACATAGTCTTTATATCCCGGCTTCCGCGAGGACCCATTGCATGTTTTATGCAACAAGTCCCAAAATATTTCGGAATGACTGAACAAAGGCACAGATATTCCAAGTCAGGTCTGTCCTGCACTGGAAATGTTGCTAAAGCTAAGCAGAGGCCTTTACGTTCATCCCTGTTTAATTTCATGATGTTGGTTTTGGCCCGGTGTCCCATCCTATATAAATCATTTTGAACTCGAATATGTCATGGATCGTATTAACTCTCCCAGCTGTGGGTCATCTGGATTCTTTCTATGTTCCGCTCAAGTCATTAACAAAAGCATTTAGTATGTCAGGGCTCATGACAGAGCCTGCGGCCGGCTGCTGGAGACTTTGCTCAGGAGGACCTCGGGGCTTAAGGAGAATAGTTAGGCCAGGATAGTTCAACCTATTTGGAATTTGTCTTGCTAAGAAATGTAACC
>PVIR01006845.1:42768-63916 GCA_004026965.1 Petromus typicus
CCCCGGTAACCACATAACAATACTGGGCGTGGAGACCCACACCCAGCAGCAACCAGTACCACATACCACAGTGCCAGGCGTGGTGGCTCACGCCTGTAATCCCAGCACTCGGGAGGCAGAGGCAGGAGGATTGTGATGTGAGTTGGAGGCTGAGCTCAGGGCCAGCCTGAACCACAAAGCGAGACCCTGTCTCAAAAAATCAAAAAAAAAAAAAAAAAAAAAAAAGAAATGTAACGTGACTGTAGGAGAAGTCAGAATGCTCGTGTTGGTGTTTGAAAGCCTTAAATCCTGCCAGCAGTTCTGCAAGTATCAACTATGATGGTTTGAATGGCCAGGTTCAGCAGCCCAGCAGGGCTCTGGTGGCGCCATGACAGGTAAGGGCACGCCAAGCTGCAGGAGAAGCAAAGGAGGAGAGGAACAGAAGCTCTACAGCTGTCCCGCCACCCATGGTCACCTCCTACATTACCATTACCTGCTGTCACACACGTTCTGAAAATATTAAACGGAAAATTCCAAAAATAAACAACTTCTAAGTTTTCAGTGGTGGGCCACTAGATGATCTTCCATTGCCCCCTCTGTCCTGTCCAGCGTGTGAATCCACCCTGTTCCTGGTACTCTTGCTGGGTGTACTACCTACCCGCCCGTCACTGAGCGGCCATCAGATCCAAGTCAGTTTCCACTGGTCACGTTCAAGCTCTGACTCTGCCTGATGATGACCTCGGAGCACGGGACGGCAACACTGGCCCTTCAGAAATGCCCCAGAGAAGCCACACAGCGCTTCCTCTGGGTGAGAAAGCGAAAGTTCTCAGTTAAGAAAAAAAATTATATTCTGGGGTCGTTAAGCTTTATCATAATGACTCTTCTTTCCACGCAATTCTGAAGAAGACTCAGGAAATCTTTGGTAGTTTTGCTGTCATGCTCAAACTACAAAAGCGATGACCATCGCGTGTCCTAAATGCTTAGCCAAGATGGAAAAGGTTAAAGTACAGGTGCTGGTCTCTGCCTTTTCAGGCCTCTGCTGGGGGTCTGGGAACATTTCAGGCAAAGGCTCTGCTCCCTTTCCCATTTCCTACTACTTATTTCACCCTTTTCCCAGGATGAGTGCTCCAAACACACGTGTTTCTTCTCTTTCCTGCCCACCACAGTTCCTTCCTTCCTGCTGGCGTGGCTGTCCTGAAAGTCTGCGGCACCCGAGGCCTAGCCTCGCAGCCTCCGACCTGTACTTCCATGCAGCCCTGTTCCCAAGGGCCAGGCTCCCCAGGTGTACAGACAGCTTTTCCAGCTGAGGCTTGTGTACGGCAGGCACAAACCACTCCACTGTCACGGCCTCCGGACTGGAGGGACTTCAGCTGTCCTCTTGTCATGTGTCCCAGTCAGAGCTGCACCAACGTGTGGGAGACTGCTCTCTTCCAAGTGATTACAAGCTCTACAGACTCACTCGTACCTCGTACGTGCAACACACTGTCTGAGGCCTTGTCCCTCACCACGAACTCGCTCACTGTTCACACGGCCCTCTTACTTAGGTGCCATTGTTATTTCCATTTTACAGATGGGACACCAAAGCAACAGGGAGGCGGCAAGAGCCTCGCTGCATCGCAATTTGAATCTGACCCCCTGGCTGCTAGACTTGAGCTCTTAATGCTATTGGGGCCACAATGTCCCTCCGTGTGGTAATATGAAGGCTGAACCCTGTAAGAGTGGTGGACATATCCCAGGATACCAGGACCCCTAAGGGAGTTTTCAGAGTCACAGTTCCAAAGAGACATGGGAAACTGCTGTGGAAAGAATGAATGTATAAAGTGTAGGAGGATAAAGTGTCTTCCCTATCAGTACCACACAGATCATAGCCTTTTACGCTATAAGAAACCTCCTTTCTCATTCACAGAAAGACTTACTGTCCCACATCTTTGCCCAGTCCCCAGGATCACCCTCTTTTTTTTGAGATGGGATCTTGCTTTGTGGTTCAGGCTGGCCTGGAGCTCAGCCTCCAATTCACAGCAATCCTCCTGCCTCTGCCTCCCGAGTGCTGGGATGACAGGCGTGAGCTACCACACCCAGCACTGTGGTACATGGTACTAGCAGCTGCTGGCCGTGAGTCTCCACACCCAGTTGGTATGTGGTTAACTGGGGATCAAACCCGGGCCCTTGCGCTTGCAAGACAGGCGCCGGAACCCCTGAGCTAACTCCCCGGCCCACACCCTCTTTGTCTCTTTCTGCCACCTTCCACCCGAAGGCATCCTCAGGATTGCTCTACTTTTCGCAGTATCAGATGAACAAGTGTTAACACCACCGTCATGAATCTGTGGGCCACGACCTCTTCAAGGCGGGACCATAAACCAGCTTACTTACTGCACGCCAGGTCTACTTCCCTTCGAGATAGCACAGAGGGTGGGTCAACCAGGTGTCCGTTTCACAGACGAGGAACTGACCAGGGCCGAGACCAGGAGCTGACGCTGGGTCTGAAACACCCGGTCTTTCTCTTGCTTGCCCCTGTCAGCCTAGGACAAGCTCAGTGACCCAAGAGAGGAGACATGGGTAGCCAGCAGCCCGCTGTCAGTGCGGTCCTTTAGCTCCTCTGCAGATTTCAGTGTTGTCTCAGACTGATTTCTCATGCACAAAACCAGGGCTTAGGTTTGCACAAAACAAGGCCGTGAGAGTGGACAATGGCCTTTCGTGTGGACTGCTCAGAGGAGAAAGGATAGATTTCCCATCCACTGCAGGGAAATCAGGACGGCTGGCCCGTGACCCAGCCTGGTGGGCAGAGCCAGCCACAAAGGGACTTCCAAGCTCACCATCGCCGAACACTGCGCTCTGGGTTCATGAACTAGCTGCTCCAAGACTCAGCCATTTCAGAAATCGTCATCCCAGCTGCATCGAGTGGCTCATGTTTGTTTCTCTGTCATGCTTTCCTGTAGGAATGGATATATCTGCATCCCCTTCAAGCTTACTTGCCTTGCAAAATCAACTCCAAAGCGTGAAGTACAGTTGGCATCACTGAAAACACTCTCTGTGCTGGTGAAGCAGCTGTCGTTGCTGTCGGGAAGAACACCTCCAGCCATGAGAGCTGTGGGAGTCTGGAGGGAGCGAATCTGTGGCACAGATGCCCGCTTCCTTCCCCAGCCTGCCCACCTCTGTGGGCCTGGCAGACAGTCCTACTTCCGGACCCGGCTTGGAGATGTCTGCTCTATGGAGACTCCACCGGCCTGCTAAAGATGTTTGTGCTCTTGGCGTCTGGGTCCGAGAGAGGAGTGTCCAGGGTGACCTCCGACCCTTCCAGGAGAAAGCACTTTACCTTTCCTTCCCGCAAGGCTCTGCCATCGTGGCTCTCGGCAGGAGGACGACAAGGACGCAGAACAGAGCCCAGGCCACAGCCTGATTGCCGTGTTCAGCACTGAAAACTGTGGCCGTTTGTTAAGCAGTTCAAGCCTGTCTCGAAATTTATCAACAGTTACTGCCTGTCTGTGCAAAGAGATCTTATTGGTCTGTAACCATTTCTTTCATCTCCAAGCCGTGATTCACTTCCAAACTAAGTACTGTCTTCTGAATTCTTATTTGGTAACTTCTCAGTACATGTCTTCAAATAAATGAATGAAAGAATGAATAAGATCTCTGAGAACGCAGAAGGAGATCGCACAAAATGTTGCTTTGTAGTCTTTCAAGGCACCGTCTTCCCATTGAGTTGCATTCCCAGTCCTTTTTTCTTTTTTTACTTAAGACAAGGTCTTGACTCGGTAAGTTATTAGTTTCCCAGGCTGGCCTTGAACATTTTTTTTTGTTTTGAGACAGGGTCTTGCTTTGTAGTTGAGGCTGGTCCTGAACTATGTGGTCTAGGTCAGCCTTGAACTCAGCAATGCTCCTGCCTCTGCCCCCGAGTGCTGGGATCACAGGTGTGAGCCTCCATCCTCCACACCGGTATGTGGCACTGACTGCACCACACCCAGCATTGTTGCATGTAGTTATCAGATCTAGGTTTACAGGCGTCCCAGCACCGTGGTACAGTCACTGGGGATCGAACTCAGGACCTTGTGCTTGCCAGACAAACACTGGAACCACTGAGCTAATTCCTCGGCCCCTGGGCTTCAACTGTTGATCCCCCTGCCTTGGCTTCCTGGGGCACTGTGGTTACAAGTTACACGCTACCACTGGATCATCGTGAACAGCTCCCCTCACCCTGCTAACAGCAAAGAGCTCAGGTCAGGAACAGAAGAACCACTCTGTGAAAAAGCTATCTAGCACCCATCCTCCCCACTGAGGCCCTCTGAACAGAGCACCGTACCTCGGACCCCCCACTTCTATGGGTACGGAGGACAACGCCGCATATATGAGCAAAGAGGTAGGAAATTAGTCATAGGGACATAGCAATGAGTATTCCTTCATGATTCACTCCCAGAAGTGGGGATAGATAAGGACATGTTTACAGCATAGCTTAACAATAACCCAGCATTCACGCTACCAACCCGAGTCTCCGACCTCTGCACAGACAGCAAGTTTCCTGCTGTAGAAGGGTAAACAGTGATTCCTCCAAAGCATAAGGTCACTTCCTAATCTTTGGACCCTAGGAATGCTATCTTATGTAGAAAAAGGGGTCTTTGCAGCTAGAGATTTTGAGGTGAGGAAATCCTCCTGAATTATCAGAGAGGGCCCTAATCCAATGATATCCTTACAAAAGACACACAGGGAGGACTAGGCAAAGGTTAAAGAGCTGAGGCTATGAGACAAAAGAACAGCAACCCTGGAGGTCAAAAGATGTGAACAGATTCTCAGAGCTGCGGGGGGGAGCAGGGTCCTGCCGACATCTTGACTTCAGACTTCCAGCTTCTAGAACTGTGAGACAGCACGTTTCTGTCATTCTAGGGCGTCCATGACAAACTCATGCCCCTGCCACCCCGCCTAGGCATTGCGGCCGTGAACACCAGGCTCTCAGAGAGTCCTATGAGTTGCTTCTGGAAAAGCAAAGCTGTGGTACCTTCCTCTTCAAAGTCAGGCCTCCTACAAGGACTCGGGCACAACTGGGACACCCTGAGAAGACCCTCGAGGGTGCAGTGGAAAGCTGACCAGGGAGGGGCACAGAGCTGCACCAACAGGCCTTGACCCTTGCTGAGGTGTGATAATAGAAGTGTGCTCCTCCAAACCTGCCTGCCTGACAGAAAGCAGTGCTGGACAGGGAGCCCCAGGAAGTGAGCTCTACGGACTTGAGAGAGACAGCACCGGTGTCGGGTGCAATAAAGTAACCAGGAGCCGATGTAAGCATCTGGTCGGTGGTGTCCACGGTGTGCCAAGGTTAGGACATCTTTGCTATGGTTCCAACACTTCCACTTCATACAGGACAGGTTTATTTCGACACATGGTTACAGATCGTGGCTGGCTGGCTCCAAGGCAGAAAGGCCTAGCAGAGAGGCACGGGGAAAAAGCTGCTCAGATCATGGCGGCCAGGAATCTGAGAGCCAAGTGAGGGGTGGGAGGGGACACACTTCCAGATCACAGCGAACAGCCCCTGTGTCCTAGCCTCGCCTCCTCACTGCACAGTTAATACTAACTCATGGATGAGTGAACCAGTCACCTTGCACACACGAGGCTTTTGGGGGACAACCTAGGTCTCACCATTACCTCCACTAACTGACTTCAAGTGTGAGGGTTTGGTAAATCGCGTTCAGTACCCTCACCTGTAAAATCAAGGAGGATGAAAGAAAGCACTTAAGTTCCTTCTTGTTTTTGAAACTCTTACACCCTAACCATCACTTCTGCAAGTCTACTTCCTCACTGCCTTCAGTGTTGGTGCCAGCCTCCCCCAGACACACTGCGCCCTTTCAGAAGTCCTCTGGGCGTGTGGACAAAGGCTCGGCTAACCTGGGCCAGGCCTCAGCAGCTCTGCTCCAGGCCACAGGCCTCTGCCAGGCACAGTGACGTGGCGCAGACTGGAGAAGGTGGGCCAGGCTGAGGCCCTGCAGCTTCCTGGAGGGCCCCATGGGCTAGCGTGGGCAGCCAGGGTTTTTCTGGAGCAAGAGAAACAAGGGTCCGAGGATCCCACTTAAGTTGGAGGCAAATGTGGCTCTTGTGCTAATTAATCACCGTCCAGATCAGAATGAACAAAGTATTTTGAAGGCTTAGTGTCCTTATCTATAGAACAGATCTGATAGGATTTGAGCAGGGTTTTTCAAAAAAGACATTTATGCACAACATCTGTACATGGCAGGCATTCAACAAGTGGCGGTGATCTCTGCGATGACAGAAAGCGTTTCAGGTCTCTCCCACACTGCCATCGGCGTGGCTGCTCAGAAACGAATTTCCCACTATCCGTCAAAACATATCTCAAGAGCCTGACAGGCCAGGGCCTGAGGCCTGGGAAGGCATTTGAGAGAGCTGACGAAGGGGCTGTCCAGCGGGGTGGGAGCCGTGTCCCTCGGCGGGGACGGGGTGCAGCAGGGAGGCCCGGAGGAGGCGGAGGCCTTGCGAAGCGCATGGCACAGGAAGTCCTTCACGCCCTCTGGGTGAGCCTCGGGCTGGGGTGCAGTTGTTCAGTTTCTTCTCTCTCGGGGAAAGGTACATGTGGTTGGCCACCGCTCTTCTGTCCTCCAGGCTCCTCCCGCGCAGCCTGTGGCGGAGAGGGACCGTGCTGGTTCTGCAGGCTGCACAGGCAGTGGGCCCAGTGACGGGGCTGCGGGCGCGTGGCCAGTGGGAGCAGGAGATGGTGTGTACGTGGTTCACTTGCAGGGGCCTCAGCAGAAAAGTCAGTTGCGCCTGAGGACCCACTGCAGGCCTGGCCCTGGGCATCTTTGGGGGCCAAGAGCTGCTTCTAGTTAACATCCTCAGTGCAAGCCTTCAGGTGTAGACGCAGGCAGGGGTGCCCCGCTGCCTCCGAGTCCCCGTTTACAGCAGGATCCCCAGCTGCAGAAGTTCATGAATTCTCCCTCCCATCAACAAAGCAGATGACTCTGAACTCTCAAGTACACTGGGGTTGGTCGAGATAGCATCTTGTGTTTTCTAGGTCTTGGCACGTGTGTGGAGTGTATCTTATTTCCTCTCATAGCAGAAAGCTCCTTTTATGGCGGGGAGGGCACCTTACATTTCTCTGTACCCTCCCCCACCATTCAGGGAGCTTTATCTCCATCTGTTCTCCAGGAAAAAGCGGCGGATTCCCCAGCAAGTCTCACGCTTCCTGCACCAGTAGCTTGCTTCTCGTCACTTCCTCTGTCTGGAATAGGCTCCTCCCAATTTTCTCTACTTGGTTAACTCCCATTCATCCCTCAGCACTCAAGCCAGAAGTCATCTCTAATAAGAGGTCCTCACTGTGCCCCAGGGTGGATGCGACTCCTCCTCCTTCCGCTCCTCCCCTCCTGGGCTTCAAGTTCTTCCAGGGCCAGTCAGGTGATCAATCCATTTATGTCTAGATCCCTGGCGCCCACAGGCAGGAGAGGCTCAGGGCATGTTGGTTAACCCTAAATAAAAAGCTACTGCTTGCTGGGTACGGTGGTGCATGGCTGTAACCTAGAACTTGGAAGCTGAGGCAGGAGGACTGCTGAGTTCAAGGCCGGCCTCGGCTATATCACGAGTGCAAGGCCAGCCTGAAATGCACAGCGAGAGCCTATCTGCCACCAACTGATAATGGACGATCCAGTCCAGGAAAAGGGTACAGCTGTCAGGAGGCCAGGAGGATGTCCACAGGCCAGGAGAAGGTGTGTACATGGTTATGTCCACAGGCCAGGAGGATGTCCCTGAGGCAGTGCACTAAGATATCAAAGCACCGGCGGGCCGCCTACCATGCAGACCTCGGGTCTCAGCTCGGAAGCGTCATCCCTCAGCACCCCACCTGAGCGCTTCCTTCACTCCCAGGGGGGACGGCACCAGTGTCTTGGGGGGGTCAGGCTCCTAGGGAGCTGCAGGCTGGGAATGGCGGTGCCTGGAGGCCCTTTCTGGCTCTAGAACAGCACGGGACCCACCCAAAGGCATAGCTTTTAGAGTACCTCCCACGCTCGGCGGTCCATCATTTTCCACAGTTATCCAGAGAGCTATTCTGAAAGTCCAACGCCCCGAAGACCGAAGGACAGGGCGCCGTCTGCTCTGGTCTGGCTCCGTAGACACAGAGAAGACGAGCCTGCAAGGCGGCTCACAGAGGGTGGTGTCGTGGTACCGTCTTGCACGCAGAGATAAAAATGCCCATGTGACACCCGGAGGGAGCACCAGGAGCACAACACTTTTGTGTTGAAACTCTGAAAACTCAAGAACCGTCCCTCTGATTGGCTGCGGGGGTCACCGGCTGAAGTATGCCTGAAGAGAGAGAGGGGAGCTGCGGGCTTTGCCAGGGCCATGGCACCGCACCTGCTTCCAGGCCAGCACACCTGTCAGTCTGTTCCCCTGCCACATGGCAGGGCCCTGGGAGACCACTTGTCTCACTCCACCCAGACCTCCGTCCTCTTCCAGTCCGGTGAGCTGAGCAAAGGTGGCCAGGCAGGCTCTGCAAGCCTCCAGCGTTATCCCCTGCGGAAGGCCGGGCAGCCTTCAGATTGCTCTGGAGCCCAAAGGCTTTCTCCTGTGACCCTGATAAGATTACAGACTGCTGAGCCGCCAGGGGTCAGATTTCCCACCGGGCTGCAGGCGTCTGGCTCCAGCCCTCCTGGCAGCACAGTGCCCTGTGGCTCAGGCTGGAAATCCGACTCCCTCCCAGGAATGTGGGCTTACCCTCCTGCCACACCCAGAACTGTCACCAGGGCCCAACAGATGGGAGCCATGGACTCAAGGGAGGACACAGCGGAGCCAGAGGGCATGTGGGGTACCTGAGCATGCCCACAAGTTCCCTCAAACTCAGCTCCCAAGGCCTGAGCAATCCCTATTTGTGACCCACCAGCTCCAACCAGACAACAATGGCTCAGGGAGAAAGAGTCAAATATCAGCAAGGGGGCCGGGGATGCAGGCTGATGGCACGGAGTCTACCTTGGAAACACAAGGTCCCAAGTTCAATCCCCAGTACCAAAAAAAAAAAAAAGGCCCTTCACAGGGACCACCTCGCAAATGATCTTTTTTATTAAAGTATGGAATCTCCTGTCCCCTACCAATTTTTAGAAAAATGTTTGAGATACAAAGATATGAATGAAAACATAACTTATAAAATGAACACAACATATATACTAGTGCGTACACACACACACAGAGTGAGTGAGAACTCACTCTCACACACTTGTCATTACTAACAGTCTGTGAGGATGAAGAGACAGGATAGCCCCGTATGATGTGCAGTCAACACAAGGAGAATGTGCAACTTCTGGCTCATCCTCCAAAGTCAGAATGACCAGGAAAGATCCCGAATCAGATCAAGACACTGAAGACACAAAAGGACAACGAAAGACACGAAGGAGGACCTCTGGAACTGCATCGGAAGGTGGCAGATTGCTGGGGGACGTAACAGGCAAGTCGGGTTTCAGCATTCACTGTATTTTTCAATTCCACTATTTTAAAATTAGTTATTAAACATAAGATATGGCATGTAGTAAGTGAATAAATATTGTACAAGTGGCTGAATGACAAATAATATCTAGGAAGGTCTTGACTTTACGTCAAGAAAGAGTTTATTATCTCCATCCAGAAATTCAACTGTTTCATTGGTAATAAAACTATTTCCACAGATCAAATCTGTCGTCTGTTTACTACATAGACACATGGGTTGGAGAGATAAGTTTAATTTTCATGCTATCTACTATTAAGTTGAACACATGAAAGATGTAGTCAGTGAAAATTAAAGGCTACCTGGGAGTTGGACATTTCATGTTTAAGTAACTGAGACTCTAAATGTGAGTTCAATGTTGTAATTCTCCCACTCCTTCCTTACTACATGTCCCTGTCCACTGAGTTCCTGCCTTCTGTAACTTCACCTTTTATATTTCCTAGAGAAACACATTCTCATGGAATGCTGGAAATACCTACCTGGGACAACTGAACCAACATACCCAAACTCTGTCTTTGTAAAAACATCTGATCAAGAGCAAAATAAAAGAGAGATGGCAAAAACAAGAGATGTGATACTTCTCCACAAGGCACTGCGCTGGTCTCTGGGGACCTGAAGAGCGCGCATGCGCAGGAGTGTGTGTGTGTGTGTGTGTGTGTGTGTGTGTGTGTGTGTGCGCGCGCGCGCTGTGACCTCAGGCGCCGCCCCTCCCCCTAGGGAACTCTGTACTCTTCCGGGCACCCTAGGGAGCACCAACAGAAGCGGCTTCTGCCTATCGCTTTAGCACATGGTTGCTGCTCCTTTCCATTGTTATTGCCCCTTACAGTTAGACTGCAGTGCACTCTCAAAGACCTGCCCTTTCCACTCCAGCAGCTGACTACATTTCTGCCACATACCCCTTATTGCACTGGAGTCACTATCAGAGTTGCCTCCTTTCCACGGAGAGAACACTGCTGGCCTCCAAGCTCTGCTGATGATGGTTTCTACAGGAATCAGAGAAAGGTAGCCTTGGGGAACATAACGAGGCGAGAGACTTGCATCAAGGCAGGCATGGTACCACTTGAGCCAAATCCCCGGCACCCAGGAGACTCGCATCAAGGAAGAGTGGGGCTCCTGTCTGCGCCTGAAGATTGGCTCTCACTGGTCCCAGGCTAATGCCTTCTCTACTCAGCATTTGCCTTTCCTTTCTGCACTCTGACGGCTTGTTGGCCTTCTGCTCCAGCCAGCGGGCCTCCTTTCCCGAACGTGGCCTCCCTGTACCTGGTACCTCAGCCCCTCTCCTCCTCAACACCACCATCCTTTCAGGGTTTTCTGAGTCCCATCGGCCCTGGGTTCCTGCAGAACTCAGGGTCTGCGGGGCTCACGACTCAGCACATGCTGCCTGGACAACGGACGCAGGACGGGACACAGTGAGCCCGTCTCCTCTGCTGCCTTTCAAAGCATCACACGGGTCTCCCCCTGGTTTACTTGAGGGCTTACCGTGGCCCAAGTCACGACAGATGCTGGTGGGAATGGTGATGAGACTCTACAATGACTCTGATGACTTCCATAGGTCAGAGAATTCCAGGGAGCAGTTGTTTAGTTGTGTTGGTCTGATTGGGATCCCTTCCACTGGGAAGTGAGGCGGCCTCAGCTTCTCCCCGAATACAGTAGTTCTGAACATCTCAGAAGTGGATTTCACCTCTCAGAAGAGAGTTTTAGGCTGAGATTTTCAGGAATCCCCAAGCCCATAGCTGCCCATCACGCCCAGCACAACAAGGTCACTTGTGGGCTGACATCACGTCCTCAGCCAATGGCTTCTCTTTCACTTCCTTCGCTGTTACTAGCTGCTGCGACTTTTTTTTTTCAGGTAGTATTGACAAAGAAATTTCAAAAGCAGTCATTCCCAAAACACATATCCGTGCTCAGGCAGATGCGGACACATCTGCCAGTCTTCCCAGCCTGTAGAGCCAGCCCTGCCCAGTCCCTCAGTCCCTGGCACCCCAGGATTTGTGTGTCTTGGTGGAAACCCTCCTCCGTTCCTGTCCATCTGTGTTTGCACATGGGACGGCCTTCTCCTTTCATGCCTCCACCCCCCAAGCCACACAGGAAATGGCTCTGCTGATCATTTTGGGGCCTCTGCCACCCACTGTTTCTTCCTCAACCGAGGGAGGAGAGTTTCCCTCTGGAAGGAGCCCTGGTCTCCCTTGAGCAAAGTTGTAACTTGCCTGGACTCTCAAGCATCAGCCTGCTTGAAGCTTTGTTCTTTACGTCCAATTCATTTTTGCAAGCGACAAGACAGGTCACACATCCGATGGAACCACCAGTCGGCGGTTTAAACTGCGGGTTTCTCCCAGGGGAAGGAACCTGCACCCAGAACAACTTCTTCGACCGACCTCCCAGCACAGCCTGGTAGGGGTGCCCTGGGCTGGCTTCTTCTCTGCCTGGCAGCCTAGCCAGCGCAGGGCATCCCTGCAGCTCAGTGAGCCTTACTTGCTGAGCTTTTTGGCCACACGACACTGCCGCACCAGTTTCTACAGAAGGTGCACCCCGCCCTCTGAACGTGACCCCTGTACCTTAAAGAGCTGAGCACCCAGGACAAACCTAGTGCCCCTTTGCAGGAGGGAGGCAAGGAGTCTAGCACGGAAGACTCGAGCTTGGTGCAGGGCAGAGATAGCAGTTTCTGAGAATCCAGATTGCTGCCGCCCACAGCCCAGGGAGGAGCAATTTCCTTTTTATTCGCAGGGGGAATCACCTTAAAACTACACAGCAGTTGCACTTTCTCCGTGTGTCTTTATAAAAGCCCCGGGTCCCGCTAAGTTTGAGTAGAGTGAAATGCTTCAAGGGGAAAAATCTACAGACACCTCCAGACAAGGGGAGGATTGGGAGGTACATCCTGGGTGGAAGGTGGTACCGGGACCCCACAAGACTGAGATGGCATAGAGGAGTCCCCAGGCTTACACACAGCCTGGCCACCCCTTAGCTATGGGCAATGCACCCCGATATGCTCAGTCCTCCAAAATGGGGACACGTAGAGCACCCTCTAGCTTCATCATATTAAGGTCACTAAGGGCCAGAGAAGGGGAGCTTTAAGGAAAGTGATTAAAGATATGACAGGCGCCAGGGGGACTTCAGGAGCAAGAAGACACCCCGACTCCTGACTGCCAGTGTACAGCAAAATGGGAAGCCTGGGCTGGCAGAGAAGGGCCAGCCTCCCTTGCCAACCTGCTTCTGGTTCAATCCCCAGCTCTTCGGAGTCAAGGGCTTCCAATTTCTGGCAGTTTTTCCGCTGACGCTTTACCCATTTATGAACCTTTTCTGCACCGACTTTTTATGTTGTTTACGGCACGCACGGAAACCCCTGAGCACATTTCCAGGGTCCTCGCGAAGGCGCCTCCTCTCCCGCGTCTCCTGCCTCGCCCTCGCCCACCCTCGGGTCCCCCAGGTGGACGCACGAGGCGCGGGCAGCAGGGATTTGCCCTTCTCCTTGGCACCCGCCTGGAGCCGCGCACGCCCTGCCCAGCGCTGCCTGCAAGGGCGGGCGGGAGCGCCGAAGACCCCGGCCTGGCCGGCGTCCTTTACCTCCATGTCCTCCGGGTCGTCCTGGCCCGAGCTCCGGTCACCGCAGACCCTGTGCGCCCAGCCGGGGCGAGTGGGAGGCGCGCGCGGGCTGCGCTCTGCTCCGCGGAGAACCAGGAAGGAGCCGGCGGGGAGGAGGGGCGGGGAGAGAGCGACGATCGGGGTTTAAATTTAGACACAAATCTAAACAGATACTGTCCCTCCCAATCTGCCCAAACATGGATGGGCAGCCGCCGCGCCCCCTTTCTCGCGAAGTTTCTCAGGACCCTGGGCCTCTCCCTCACCGCTCCCTCCCGGACTCGCTCCTTTTCTTCCTCTTGCTCTCCGAGTTAGACTTGCCCATTCCTTCTTTTGATCCCCCCTCCTTGCCTTTCCTCCTTTTATATCCATCCTGTCGGCCCTCCTTCCTTCTTCCTCCCTTTTTTTGTGGCATTGAAGTCAAGCTGATTTTCCCGAAGCCGAGGAGGGGCCGGGAGGCTGTGCGCGGAGCCCGCAGGCCACGTCCCCATCTCGCCCCTTCCCCTCCCAGCCCCTACTTCCAGCAAACTCTTATCAGTCTGTGTATCTGCGTCCTGAGTATCGGGAGGAGGAAGAGGAGGAGGAGGAGGAGAAAAGCGAGGAATCCAAGCAATGTTTTCCACGCTACGTGCAGCAGTAAATCTTTCCTCAGATCTGCTTTGATTCTTGTGCTTGGGTTTGTGGGAACTTCGGCTCCCACAAGCTGCTCGCTAAAGGGCCCTTTTCTCCACTCCTATTAAATACAGTGCAGGCAAGATCCTAGACATCCGATTCCCGTATGACCCAGCTTAGCCGCTCTCCCCCAGGGCCATCCCCGCCCTCCGGGCAGTGGAAAGGCCGTGTGGGAGGCAAGTGGGGACTGGAGTAGCTGCCAAGGTCATTGTCCCGCACCAGTGTAGGTACCAGCCCCTCCGGACCCTTCCCAGGCACGGACTCGCTTGGAGATGAGCATGTGGAGGGGGATGGGCCGGCAGGCGCGGCTCCCTGTCCTGGCCAGGGGCGTTCATGGGTCACCTTAGCGCTGGGCCCGAGCGCTGGCCCTAACTGTGCCCAGGAGAGGGAGAGCAGTCCGAGGGGACCGCGCGGCAGGACAGGCGTGCAGCACTGCCTTGACTCACTGCTGCCCATCAAGGACCATCTCTGACTTTGCCGTTGCTGGCTGTGAGCACCAGTCTGAGGCACGTGGACACATCCAATGCCAGCTGGCTACCAGTTCAGTTAACTCAGCTGCACAGGGCCGAGACCCTTGGTTTAAAAACAGACAGATGGCACCTGTGGTGACGCACACCTGTAATCCCGGCGCTCAAGGCCCACGCAGAAAGATGTTTGCAAGTTTGAGGCCAGCTTGCGCTAGATAGTGAGTTTGAGAGCAGCCTGAACTACACAGAGTCCCTGTCTCCAAAAACAAAACAAAACCCCAGGAAGACAGACGAATGGAGGGTTGAATTACAACTGGGCTTTCTAGGCGTGTTTCCTTTAACAAGCACAGCCTCTCTGATCCTCCTGTTCCTCAGCTTTCACACTGTAGCAGGCGCTGGGATTACAGGCATGAGCCCCCGAGCCCAGCTCTTCACCGTGATTTCTAGCCCTGCCTCCTGGAGCCTTTGCCTTCTTCCTCTAGTAGATCCCCCTTTCTGCTCAGTGAGCCCCTCTGCACAGTTTCTGACTACACCAGCAGGAAGCCGGAAGTGCCTACCCCAAGGAAACCGTTAGGCCTGATAACATCACTGTCACCAAGGTGAGTTGCAGCAGCTGTCCACGCCCTGTCACGCCCTCCGCAGGCAGGAAGGAACCCTCCCCGACCCCCCGACCCCCTCCAGCGCAAAGCAAGGTATTGCTGGAAGAGGTAGGCAGAGCCCTGCTCCTAGGGAATCAGTGGAAGCGGGCAAGGGACAGGCCAGAGCTGGGCTTTTTTGTTTTGTTTTTGAGTCAGGTCTGGCTTTGTAGTTCATCTGGCCCTGAACTCACTATGTAGCCCAGGCCATCCTTGAACTCACAGTAGTCCTTCTGCCCCTGCCTCCAGAGGGCTGTGATTACAGATATGAGGCACCATGCCCGGCAGGCTGGGCTTTTTTTCTCGGTCCTACAAGATCCCCAGAAACTGTAAGGCGATGACACAGCTGGTAAACACTGTTTTTGCTGGCCACTGGCTGCTCAGTGGGAGGAGATGACGACCAAGGGGAAGGGAAAGTGGCTGTCTGAGAAGTTGGTCCCCCAGCACTCCGGAGGGCGGAGGCACAGGGATGCACTTCCTTCCTGCTCTCCAGGGGCAGCCCCCTTCACATGCTGGACAGTGGGAACCAGCCAGGAAGGAGACAAGGACAGTACAGAACTCAGAGCAAGGAGCACCAGAGAGGTGGCTCCCCTCGGGGAGCCAGAGAGAATCCAGATTGCTGCCGCCCACAGCCCAGGGAGGAGCAATTTCCTTTTTATTCCCAGGGGGAATCACCTTAAAACTACACAGCAGTTGCACTGTGTAAGCGGGGCCTCCCTCAGACCACGGGGAGAAATAATGACTACATGCAGGAATGGACGAATGAATGAAGCAATGAAAACCTCTGCCATTAAATCCGGGATGAGTGTCCAGTGTCAGCAGGGACCTAGTGAGAGAAAAATCGGCAGAGATCATGCTAAGTTAACTGGTAACTGAATTCGATTTCAGTACTGTGAAGAGCTCTAGGCAATCAGCTCTTCATAAATGGCCACACTGTTGCGGCCCATTGTCTGTTTTTTAAATTCAGGGCAAGAAGCAATTATTTTTTTCATGATTCTACATACTAACCAAAATATAAATACAGAGTGTCACATAGAATTGGTTCCCAAATACCCACCCCCTCCAGACTCCAGTCTGTGGATGCTCAAGTCTGTTGTCTAAAATGTGTATATAACCTGCCCACATCCTGCTGTATAATATAAATCAACTTAAGATTACTTACAATATCCTACACCATGTAAACGCTATGTAAATAGCTGTTGTACTGAGGAATAACAACAGACGCAGTTTTCTCCCAAATGTTTTCAGTCTACGCTTGGACGACTCCCTAGATGCAGAACTTGTAGACACAGAGCGCTGACACTATATACTTCAGCCCTAAATCCCGGGAATGTGGCAAAACTAAATAAAACACCACAAAACTCCCATAATTCCCTCTTCTGCCACAAGTGCCTGTCATTGATAAAAGATGTTGACTGCTTGGAGACGAAAACACACAGACAGGAATGTGTTTGTGGATTTAATGTGGGGCAGTGGGTGGGTTCCCAGAGGACGAAGGTCACTGCTGTCAGCCGGTGAAGCGTTCTTGAGGAAGAGAGTAGCTCAGAGCCCAGGAGCTGCACGGGGACCACGGGGGACAGGGATGAGCCAGGCTCTTGACACTTCTGATGGGCTGTGACCTCCTGGGGGTCTGGAGACTGGCTCCTTCTGGAAAATGAGAAGACTCTTGCTTGCTTTTATGGCACTAGGCTACAGTACCGACCCCGGGTTTATTTGGGCTGCCAGTTTTAGAGGTTTCAGCCATAGTCAGCTGGCTCCAAGGCAGAAACGTGTGGCAGAGGCACAGCGGAGGAGAGCGGCTCTCCTCATGGGGGCCAGGAAGCAGGAAATGAAGCAGGAAGCTTCAGAGCAGGAAGGAGGTTGCTGTACCCTTCCAGTCTCACCCTGCTCCCAGTGCCTGCCTGTATCCACACCCTCACCTCCTACTGGCACATTTAGCTCTGGGTTCCCCTGATAAAATGAATAAATACATATAAAATGAATAAATAAATGTGAATACAAAGATGAATAAATACATTTACAAAAATACAAATATACAAATACAAAATGAATACAAATACAAAAATGAATAAATAAATCTCCGTGATCTAATCATTTCCCAAAAGCTCTGTCTCTGAACACGTAAGCATTTTGGGGAAACTTCTAGTTTTTTTTTTTTTTTTTTTTAATTTAGGTTTATTTTATCCACCTCCCCAAGTACAAAGCTTTGTTTCCATTTCTTCCTTCTATTTTCATTTTTTTCTTGTCCTTTTCTTTCATCCTTCCTTTCTCCCTCTCTCCTCCCTTGATCCTCTTCCCATTTCCCAATATCTTGTACATTTTAATCTTTATTTCTACTTTTAGTTTCTCACACCAAAGAAACAAAGCAGTATTTAAATATATGTATTTATCTTACTTAAGTGTATGGTTTCAAGGTCCATGCATTTATCTATAAACGTCTGAAACGTCCTTAAGACAGAGTAGTGCTCCATTTTATTAAAAAAAAAAAAAGGGGGCCGGGGAGTTAGCTCAGTGGTTCTGGTGCCTGTCTTGCAAGCGCAAGGACCCGGGTTCAATCCCTGGTAACCACATAACAATACTGGGCGTGGAGACTCACCCCAGCAGCAATCAGTACCACAAACCACAGTGCCGGGCGTGGTGGCTCACGCCTGTAATCCCAGCACTCGGGAGGCAGAGGCAGGAGAATTGTGATGTGAGTTTGAGGCTGAGCACAGGGCCAGCCTGAACTACAAAGCGAGACCCTGTCTCAAAAAAAAAAAAAAAGGAACAAGAAACCCACATCTTCCTTATTCATTCATCAGTTGATGAACGCTTGGGCTATTTCCAAGATTTAGCTCTTACAAACAGTGCTGTGCACATGGGTGAGCATATTTCACTGGTATGAGAGTTAAGAATTAATTAGTTCAAGAATTAATAATTACTTATTGGAGGAAGATACCAAGAAGAATAACTGATGAAATGCCACCTCTAATCCTAGTTTTCTGCGGTGTCTCTATATTGATTTTCACAGTGGTTTCACCAGCACGCACTCCACTAAAAGTGGAGAAAGCTTCTTTTTTCTCTCAGCATTTGTTATTGGTTGGTTTCTTGATAATGGCCATCCTTTCTGGAGTAAGAAGGATTCTCACCCTTGGGTTTTAATTTGCATTTCACAAATGGCTAGTGATATTGACCATTTTTTTACATACTTACTTGCTATTTCTATTTCTTTATTTGAGAAGTGTCTATTAATTTCAAGGTAGGTGTCGTATCACTTGAGCTACATCCCCAGCTCATGTCTATTAATTTCAGATGCCCATTTCTAGATTGGGTCTTTAAATTTGAGAGGGGGGTCTAATTTTTGAGTGCTTTATATATTCTAAATATGAGTCCTTTGATGCATAGCTCCTAAATTTTTTTTCCCACACTTTAGATTATCTCTTCACTCTATTTATGACTTATTTTGTTGGGCAAAAGTTTTTTTTTTTTTTAGGTTTTTTTGGGACAGGGTCTCGCTTTGTAGTTCAGGCTGGCCCTGAGCTCAGCCTCAAACTCACATCACAGCAATCCTCCAGCCTCTGCCTCCCAAGTGCTGGGATTACAGGCGTGAGCAACCATGCCCGGCACTGTGGTATGTGGTACTGATTGCTGCTTGGTGTGAATTTCCACGTCCAGTATTGTATGTGGTTACCGGGGATTGAACCCAGGTCCTTGTGCTTGCAAGACAGGCGCCGGAACCACTGAGCTAACTCCCCGGCCTGCAAAAGCTTTTTAATAAGATGAGATCCCAGTTGTTGACTCTTTGTAGCATTTCCCATGTGGTCTGGGTTTTGTTCAGGAAGTCTTTGCTCACTCCTATATTCTCAAGCATTCCACCTGTTCTCCCTTCCAGAAGACTTGGTGTTTCTGTTTTGATATTTCAGTCTTTGATCCATGTTCATTTTAGGTTAGTCCATGATGGAAGATCTGGGTCTAGTTTTAATCTTCAGCAAGTGGAAAACCATTTTTCCAGGACCATTTATTGACGAGGCTGTCTTTCTTTCGGTGGAGGTGTTCAGCTCCTACATCAGAGACCGGGTGACCGAGTGAGCTTGGACTTGTTTCTGCATCATCCATTCTGTTCCACTGATCTGCAGGTCTGCTCTTTTGCCAGTTCCATACTGGTTTTATCACAGTAGCTTTGTAGTATAATTTAAAGTCAGGGATTGTGTTTTGCCTTTGTTGCCCAGAATTGCCTTTGCTATTCTAGGGACCTTCTAGTTCTAAATCATAACACTGAGCACTAGGTAGATATCTTGAGGTGGAGCCAGTTTCTCACAGGTAGAGGAGAGATGTACAAATATGCACGGGGAGGGCTAGAAGAACATCTCGTGTTGGGCTGGAATAGGGGGTGCTAGTGTGGATTCATGTGTTAGTATATATAGAGATAAGTATAATAATAAATGCAGATATAAAGGGTACATGGATACCTATATTTTCTAATTTGATATCGGGATCTATTCCATATAAATTATTTTGGAAAAAAATCATAAAGTATGACTACAGTTGTCTAAGGCCCAATGTCACCTTGCCCATGAGCTGGCATTAGGAAACAAAACTCTGTCTCAAACACTGACGCTGAAGGGCTTCCTGGGCTTGTGACATTGTGACACTCAAAGGGGACAGTATATCAGCTGGGACTTTTAGCTCAGCAGTAACACGCCTGCCTCACAAATATAAGGTCCTGAGTTTGTTTCCCAGTACTGCAAACATTTTTTAAAAAAGTACATCAGCTGAAGACATCCTTGAGATGTAATAAAATAGTAATAAGAAAGAGAAAGGTTTCACTTGGGGGAAGGACAGCTTCTTTGGTAGCCTGCTATCTTGGGTCCCCTGCTATTGGAGAAAGGCTCTCCTGACCGCCCTCATCAACACAAGATCCTCAACAACTTAAAATCGTCGTCAGCTCAGTCCTCTGAGGGACCCCAGAGTGGTGGTCAGTGCAGTGAGTGGGGCCAGGTTAATCGCCCAGGGCGACTCTGGTCCTGTGATGCAGGCTCCCCTTTTGAAGGGCAGGGTGTTAGGGTTGGGGGTCAGAAGAGTGCTGGTTTGAAGCCAGGGAGGTCTGCCTCATGCCCTCAGACCTTCTTTGAACTCAAGAGTATGCTCTGCAGGACACCTGCGCGCGGGCTTCAACTCAGCTGTACATTGGGGCTATCCAGGGAGCTTTGAAAAAAATACCGGGAAATACCAGAAAATACCAGAAAGTACCGCAATTCGTTCCCCGGCCAACAGGGAACTAGGCCTGGTGTTCGTGTCGTGTGTTTGTTTCTTTGTCAAAAAAGCTCAAATTATCAAAGCCGCTTGTGGCATAAACTGACACTATTCCCCTCACTAGAACTCTTCTAGAGAAGGGTAGGAAAAGAAACTTTGTCTGAGGCCAAAGGAGAAAGCTTTGTCATGACAAAGAAACACACAAAAAGCTGGCTGAGGTGGCACACACGCCTGGTCTCAGCTTCTGAGGAGGCTGAGGGAGGAAGGTCACCAAGGCCAGGGCAGCCTGGGCACTGTAGCCAGAACCTGCCTCGAACTAAAAAGATAAAAAGGGTTGGAGTTGTAGCTCAGGGTTGGAGTACTTTCTAAGCATGTGCTTGATTCTCGAGTTCCATCCCCAGGACCAAACACACACAGGAGGAAATGCCCCATCAGTGCAGCGTGTTATTCTACCTGTAATGTTAACCGAACTGGGGCAGCCATTTTGTATCATGAGGCGAAGCTGTGACGAGCCAGAATATAAACGCCATGAGCACAGATATTTTGCCTTTCTCATTTCTTTCCCTTCCATCTGTCTTCCCTCTCTTCCTTCCCTTCCCTTCCCATCCATATGTATCCTTTGTACCTAAAGCAAAGCCAGACATAATTGACACTAAGGCATTCAGTGTTGAGGCACCGAAGGTGACCACCCTAGAAGGCCTGCTCCCTGGACTCCTTGCTGTGCGAAGTGACCTATTTCCTCATGTTATGAATTACTTGATTCAGGGTGTTTTGTTATAAACAGAGGCATCTGATTGATTTGGATAAATACAACTTGTAAGAAGACAAAATGAGACACACAAGAGCAGAGGGAGCGGTGGAGCTGGGGAGAAAGGGGCCAGCACGGAAGGTCAGAAAGGAGGAGAAATCGAGAAACAAAGCTACAAGAATTGGAGTCAGTAAAAGAGAGCAAGAACTTTTAAAAGCCATTGGCATAGAAAATATTTAAAAGGAAATAGGGTATAGGGGTAAATAACAAGGGGGAAAAGATTGTGATAGTGATTAAAAAAAGGAAAGTTTTTGTATGTTGGGGGTGGGGGGATTGCAGGGTAGGTGGGGGAAGGGGAAAAATGACAATCAAGTCGTGTCAC
>PVIR01006846.1:0-38389 GCA_004026965.1 Petromus typicus
CATTAGTCAACTCATTCATGCATTCATTTTTCTGTTTTAATAAACCTCCCTTCCTTCCTTTCTTCTCTTCTTCCCTTTCTTTTTTCTCCCTCTCCACATCCCTCCCCCTCTGTCCTTCCTCTCTCTCTCTTTCTCCTCTTTGTTTCTCCTTCCTTCTTTCTTAAGGATCAAATCCAGGGCCTTTGCACTGAACTGCATTCCCATCCTTCTTTTAAAAAATTTTCTTTTTGAGAGGAGGTCTTGCTGAATCACCAAGTTTCCCAGGATGGACTTAAATCTGGAACCCTCCTGCCTCAGCTTCCCAAAGTGCTGGAGTTATAGGCACATTGTCAGCATGCTCAGCTACAATCATTTCTTGAGCACCCCCAGTGTGCTGGACATTGAACTAACTCTGTGAGGTACATTCTTGAAGCTTTTGCAGTCTAATAGCAAGAGACAGACAGCAACACAATACAATAAAAATTAGAGAAACTGGGACACAACTCTAGACATCTAGACAACCACAGACCACATTATGACACAAGACATAGTGACTATAACTCTTCTGTTATTGAATCCAGGATATAACTACAAAACAATCAAGTCCTGCAGCTCAGCTCTCCACAAGGGGACCACTGAGTCACTCTTCAGGCTGAGGACTCGGGTGGTTTGGCTCGGAAGCAACACAATACCCCTGTTGCCCCTCCTCTGTGCCGCTGGGGAGCAGGCACGCCCTCATTTGTGAAGAGTACGATTTATTGACACTCACCTGTCCCCACCCCTCCACTGCGCCTCCTATTCTGTCCTTCGAACCCAGGGCCTGAAAAATGAGTGACCGTCTAGAACGCGGATGTCACGGGAGGAGGGAGCCGCCCTTTATTAGCAGTGTAAGCGTGAGGAGCGACTTTGGGCGGAGACCGCGAGCCGGGGAGTCAGGCAGTCAGAGGGCACCTTGCTTTGCAACGCGTTCGTTTGGGCTTGTTGAGTCCGCTGTCCAGTTTCTCCAGACCTCAGCGGTTTTATCTGCAGGATGGGGATGATGGCTACAGTGTGTGTCTGAGGCTGGTTAGAGGGGATTTGTGTGCAGGGACCTGGTCCCTCCTCTGCCCACAGTGGCGAAGCACAGGTCAGATTCTCAGCGAGCAGCAGAGACAGCTGCTAACTTGTCCATAGGGTGACAGGGGCGGACTTCGTTGCTGCTGGCGGCTGTTCTCCTGCCCCGGACAGGGTTCTGCCGGCCCCAGATCTCAGTAAGTCTTTGACTCTGAAGCACTTTTTTTAAAATGCTGTACTTCCACATTTTCTTTCTCTGCTTTCCACTTTCCAAAAGGATGCTGAGTACAAAAATGTTCCCCGTAGCATTGGAAAGTCCAACACGTGAGCTCGCCGTGATATTCAGAAGCTGGGTGGGCTGGGGTTGGTCAGGAGCCTGAGGTCATCCCAGCCTGGTGCTCGGGATGAGGAGGAAGTTTAGCAGGTGGGTGGTGGTGGGGAGCGGCAGGCTGAGCGCCCACCCCGCCTGTGGACACACACACACAGGCTTCTTAAAAGAGCCCTGGTTTTCTTTCACTGCCTCCTGCTCCTCCTCGACTGGGGGCTCATTCTGCAATTAGACCAAGTGGAAAACACAAAGCCCTCCGGATTTGCCAGGCTCTGTGAAATCGGGATGGAGTTCGTGATGGGGGGGGGGCTTCATAATATAGTAAGTGGAACCTTTTAGCTTCCGTAAACTAATCTGACTCAGGAATGTGGGCGATTGTATCTCCCCCCAAATCAATACTAAGATGCACAATTGCTCCCTTGGTACTGAAAGAATTAGTTGATCTACATGCTAAATGACAAGCCTCTTGATAACAGGGATTATGTGACCTGCCTTTCTAGCCGGGGCTGCCAGGGACTGTCCTTTAGGTCCCTAAGGCAGAGATAATCTAATTAGAGCAACAAAGACCAGGTCCATTTGGGTAGAGGGCAACGTGGGGGTGGGCGGCGTGGTGGGAGGGGAGCAGGACAGCGCCTGTAGGTGGACACCCGAGAGGGGGCAGGGGCGCTTGCAGAGGGGCTGGACAGAGGTCACCTCTAAAACATGACTTAATCTCCACTCTGGCTCCACAAACACTGCCACGCTGGCTCCCAGACTCCAGCCAGACTGGACAGGGCCAGCGAGCAGTCTCCAGACACCAGACACTTAAGGTCCTGGGCTGGCCGGAGAGAGAGGAGCCTGGGAAACGTATGGTCCATCTGCCCAGGCCTCCTCCTTCCTTGGGGGACTCCCTGCCACCCAAGGCCAGCCCCTGATGGGATTCTCACCTGTCTGTGACCAGTGACAAACAGAGGGCTACCTGCTTTGCATTTCATGGCCCACCCATGCCCTGTTCTTGGTCCTTTTCTTCTTCAAGTTACTAGAGATTGAACCCAGGGTCTTCCAATTGAACTATATCACGGGGCTCTTTTCTTTTCTAATTTTTTTTGAGACAGTGTTTTGCTGTCTCTACATTGCTTAGACTAGGGTTGAATTCAGTGTGCCCCTGGCATGGACTGAGGCAGGAGCTCCCCCAGGGAATGAGGGGTGACTCCATCCACACCGACCACTCCAGCAAGCCATGGTATGATGTGCAGGGACAGCCCTTCCTGGTCCTGGAACTGGCAGGAGCCCTGAATGGATGAATATCCCTGAGATAACCGAGGGGAGCTGACACGCTTGAGGGGCTCCCGACCTGTCTGCAGGAGTCTAGGTGACGTCAGAAGGAAGCAGGATGTGACGGCGCCTGCCTGTGATGTCAGCACTCTGGGAGGAGGTGGCAGAAGGATTGCAAGTTCAAGCCCAGTCTGGATAAATTGGCAACTTTAGTGAGATCCTGTCTCAAAATAAAAAATAAAAGAGGGCTGGGGATATAACTTAGTGGAAAAGCTCTGAGTTCAATCTCGAGTACAGAAAAAAAATATTGTTGAAGAAGGAGTGGATGACAGAACGAAAGGGTTTCAGCTGTCTACAGTCACTCTTTTGGCAAAAATCATGAATAATCCTCCTAATGAAATTTGAAAAATATGTAAGACATCTTAATAATGCTAAAAGGTACCAAATTTTTATTTCCTCTGTCTACTTTCCCTACCACATGTTCCTGAGTTTGCTTTCCAAGAGACAGCCACTGGATAAGTAGCTCACTATTTTGGTGATATTTTTATTCTTCATAATGCCAGTGTTAATAATTTTGTTGTCCTTGGTAATAAAAAGCCTGTCGATCTTTGCTAAGGGGAAGAAATTGAGAATATTTTTTGTATGATTATTTTTCTATTTAAAGAGCAAACTGAAGTCTCGAGGGATGTTATCTGTGTTTGACTTCCTCCGAAGTTTTGAGGACGGAGTCCTGGCATGAGTGATCGCTAACATCTGCTTAGCTTGGGTCAGAACCATACAAAGAAGCCTTGACAATCTCTCTCCTTGACTTATTCAGCTGCCAAGAAATTACATTAAATTCATTTGCTTAGTTGTATACAGTACCTGGGTTTGCATTTTAGAAAATGTTGCTTTTGTCCAAACTTCCATCTGTGGATGAGGTCAGGAGAAGGATGAAATGAAAGAAGGGAACCCCAAGTCCTCCTCAGCTTCTCCCTGTCATAAAATACCTATGTGCTCTTTAAACTCAAATTCACTGCTCAGGGCGACTCTACTGCTCGTTGCTAACAGCCTGCTCCCGGGGATACCAAGAAATCTTCCCCACTTGGGGAAAAGGCTTGACACGAAGGAACTCTCTCTGGTGCAGAATGAGATTGTATCATCTGGTGTTAAGCTGTGTGGTACAGTCTCAGCTTAGCAGCTCTGTCATTACTGTTATTTTGTGTGACTGCAGATCGAACCCAGGACCTTTATACTGATCCACATCCCTAATCCTTTCTTGATTTTTTTTATATTGACACAGCATCTTGCTAAGTTGCTAAATTACCCAGGCTGGGCTGGAACTTGCAGTTCTCCTGCCTCAGCCTCCCGGAGTGCTGGGACTGCAGGTGTGCAGCACCACACGTAGTTACCATGGCGATTTTCTGTGTGGACTACAGGAGTCAGGGAGGTTTTGGAGAGATGTTGTCCTTCTGACTTCATGGATGGAGCAAATCCTGGAGAGCGTTATGGACAAGAAGATATGCAGAAGCAGACAACCAAGACCGAGGGAAAGGCACAGTTGTAGATCACTAGAGGGTCATGCTGGATTCTAACTCTAGCTGAGAACCCTAATTTTGGTGGTAGGAAATGCGGCAGGGTGAGGGAGAAAAGGCCAGATTGTGGTGGCCCTCACATCCAAGGCTGGAGCAGCCACTGACCTGCTGTGCATGAAGAACATCATGAATCTGTCATGGCATTCCTCCTCCATACACCTGAAGATGGCCACTGTTGATTGGACAAGCCCTCAGGCTTAGGCTTCATGTACAAGGAAGTGTATTTAGTTGTCTCTCTCGAATGGAGGAGACACATACATTTCCATACTTGAAGTCCATTGATATCGACCTTTCCCAGCCCATCTGGGCTTTAAGCTGGTCCTCAGGATGACTGAGAACACAGGACTGTTGCTGTGGTTGGGGTCTAGTTTGGTCACTCACTCCCCAATCTGGATCTGTTTCCTCCTCTGTAAAATGAAAAGCTCGCAATGGTTGATGGGTAAAGTCTATCCCAACAATGAGATTTTATACTCCTCCAAATGCCACCAGAAAATCAGCTGGCTGTGCTGTGTAGGATCCTCTGGTGAGGGAACAGCCGGAGGATGATACAGCCTGGGAGAGGGGAAGGATGAAGCCAAGGTTCTGAGCAGCCCGCACCTCAGTGAGCAGCTCCTGTGCAGCTGAGGCTGATGGCAGTGGCCTGTTTGTGTTGGGTGACCCAGACGGCGCCGACCATGTGCCGGGGCGCCTTGCCGTCTCTCAGTAGGAAGTCGATGAAAGGCCTCATCTGGAGACAGCTTTCCCCAAGGATCAAGGCTGGTGGAAAAAGTTCGTCTATCGTTATTTGCCTCTCTCTGGATCACCCTGGCTTTGTCGTCGTCTTCACATGGCCAGTTTGGCAGCTGTTCTTACCCAAAGGAACTTCCGGACAAAACACTCTCTCACTGGTGATGTCCCCAGCCTCCCGACAGCCTCCCCTTTTAGACTCCCAGGGATGCTTTTTGGAGATAGGAGGGAAGGCAGGATGAGGTCATGGCTCTGCACAAGAGGACAGGAAAGCTGCCTTCGCTCACACTTGGAGCTATGCTCCCTTTACTGCGGGAGCAGACCTGAGGTTGGTACCCATTTGCCACATGGCCATCAGGAGATCAGCTGTGGCGAGTCCACCTGCCAGAGGCTCTGGTGAACCTTCCAGGACACAGATAAGTTTGAGAAGCCTGGAGCCGTGGTATTCAGATGCCTAGAGAGGACTTTATTAGTTAATGTGCCCTCCTGCAGCACATGGAAGGATTCTGCCCCCTTCTTATTGTCCCTGTGCAACTACTGAGGGCCGAGGTATATGAGGTCACCGAGAAAGAATTCCACATGGCAGGAAGATGTCTATTTTTCAAATTGCTGCTTTTTAGGAAGCTCTTTGACTAGATGTAAAAATAAAACAAACATCCCTCGTCTGTGGTTATTTTATTTTGTCTATAATAATGACAGATTCTTGTCTATTGTTTCAGTACTGAGGATTGAACTCAGGATCTTGTGCTTGCAAGGCAGGCATAGCACCACTGAGCTATCTCCCCAGTTCTGTAGTCATTTGAAAATACATTTGGGAACTATGTGGCTAGAAACAATCAAGGGGAAATGAAGTCTTTTTCACTGGGCTGAGGGTGCCCAAAAGTCCAGGAAGGTAACTGGAAGTAGGCTTAAAAGGAGCTGAGCTTATTCTTGCTCCTCTCTTGAGTTGGGCTCTTTACATCCATCGTCCCTTAATTTATCCACCCTTTCTTCTGTCTGTCATCCATCCATCCATCCATCCACCCACCCACTCATTCAGCTGTGAGATAGCATGAAGCCCCCACTGTGCCCAGCACGGAGATCACCATGGTGGACAGGCCAAGTAAACTTCCATCATTCACAGCCCCCCATGGGAAGGGGCAGTGTCTGGCAGCAGTGCTGTGGACCCTTGACACACCAAATTAAAGATCCAAATGGCTTTCTGCAGGCAGCACAGAGTCTGTGTTCACTGCTTAGTGCCCAGAGTTCCCCGTCTTTTAAAAACCAAGGGCAATTTTCTTGTGGCCCCAGAGCTTCTGATTTTACCTCTGTGGTTTTTAATATGTAAGTCAGGGAAAAAGTGAAAGGACATAGCTGGTGCCTTGTTCTTCTTGTCTCTGTGGAAGACAGACGCAGACAATGGATGGTGCAACTAGATGCCTCCCCTGATCACCCAGGCCTGGGTTTCTTTTCCTAAACTGCAGATGCAATTGGCCCCTCTTGTCAATGGGATCTTCATCCACCAGCTCAACCAACCTCAAATCAAACATTTGTGTTAGGAAAAATAAATTGTGCTGATACAGGCATGTACAAACATTTTTCTTGATGTTGTTCCCAAAACAACAGCACTACACTGTGTACATGGCATTGATGTCGCATAAAGAATCATAAGTCATCTGGAGATGATTTTAATATTGTGTAGGGGAGGATATACACTGGCTCGATGCAAATGCTACACCCTGTCTTCTGAGGGGCTTGAACATCAGGAGAGATTGTTACCTGCAGCAAGTCCTGGAAATGACGTCCCACCGATCCTAAGGGACCATGATACCTCCTCTGCATCATTGCTGAGAGGGCTGCATCCTGCACCCCGCACAGGGCCTGGCTTCTCCCGAGCCCGCAGCTCATTTCCAAAGTGTGGCTGGAGCCTATTAAACCTCTTGCTGGAGAGGGTTCCTAGTGACCTTCACCACTTAGGCCTTTGGACTTCATGCATTTTAGTTTATCATTTTATTTATTTTATTTTTTTTTTGGTGGAACTGGGGATTGAACTCAGGACCTTGCCGTTGCCAGGCAGGTCAGGCAGTCCTCCAAACCTTGGAGGGGAAAGCAGTTTTGTACTAGGCTCATTCTGCTACCAGGTGGTCTGTATTAGTTTCTTTCTTTTTTTTTTTTAGGTTTTTGGAGACAGGGTCTCGCTTTGTGGTTCAGGCTGGCCCTGAGCTCAGCCTCCAACTCACATCACAATCCTCCTGCCTCTGCCTCCTGAGTGCTGGGATGACAGGTGTGAGCCACCACGCCCGGCACTGTGGTATGTGGTACTGGTTGCTGGTGGGTGTGGGTCTCCACACCCAGTATTGTTATGTGGTTACCGGGGAATCGAACCCGGGTCCTTGTGCTTGCAAGACAGGCGCCAGAACCACTGGACTAACTCCCCGGCCCTGTGTTAGTTTCTGATTGCTGCTGTAAGAACTTTCCAGAAGTATAATGGAATTCCTTATCTCACGTTCATTATCTCAGGGTCTCTAGTCTGGGAGTGGCCGCAGGGAAGGAGGCAGCTGGGCTTCTGTCTCTTCTGGAGCAGGCATGGGGGAGAACTCACTGCTCAGTTCACAGGCTGTGGGTAGAGTTACTCTCCTTGGGCCAGACCTTGGCTGGATGAGCTGGACTCTGCCCTCCCTGATGTCTGTGAACAACAGCTTCCATGGGGGCTTCTCAACATGGATGCTCATCTGGTCCCAGCACAGGAGAGTGTAGGGTGGGTAGAGGATCAGGCCTTCCTCACAGTGATATCCCCTCACCTCTACCATATTCTGTTGTTAGATGTCAGTGCAGGCCCCACCCACCCTGCTCAAGATTGGGGTGTGGTGCAGGTCTTGGGGCCACCACACAGTCTGTCCAACACTGTGACCCTTGTGTTTTACATTTTTGGCAGATGTTTAGTGGCAAGGAAGAGTTGCAGGCTCTTGCCCTGGGATCCCTGCCCCAAACCTAGACCCTCTGGATGCCGTCCTTATTTATCCCAGTCGCCTTTTTCCCAGGACCCGGTCCTCCACGGACAGTCTCAGTCAGCTGCCTGGCTGGCCCTGTCAGTCACATGCACACAGTTCTCCATGGTTCCCCTCAGTTTCTTGCCTCTGAGTCACACAAGCATCTTACAGGTCCTATCAGTTTTAGTTATATGTTTCTCAAATCTTTTATTTTTTCCTGTAGCAGTACCAGGACCTTGTAGTCTAACAGTTCCTTATCTCTTGCTTCAAATACAGTAGCCACCAGCCAACTTGGCCCCCAATTTCACTTCCTGAAATCCATTCCCATTTCCGGTCGGTCTCTCCCATAATCTTCTTTCACATTCTTCACTTCTCTCCCTGCAGTTCTACCATTGTCCCAGCTAGAAAATGTCTCCTTATCCTTGCAAATGTGGCCAAAATCCACCTTGACCACAGAGGGAAAAAAACGAGTCTTCTAATCCCTTCTTTTGATTTACTTCTGCTTGTATAATATTTTGTTTTGCATCTGCACAACTAAATGTACTGTGTGTCATATTTCTGGCTTATTGACTGCTCTGACCAACTACATATGAGGATGGAAGGTAAATTTGTCTTCATCTTCCCAACATCAAGCACAGAAATTCAATGCATAGTAGCTTATAAATGTTGCTAGATCGAACTAGTATTTGTAAAATTCTGTAGTCACTTTTCAGAAATTTATAACACCTTACTGTGATGCTGGCTATTTCAAAGATGTTGTTTTGTTTTGTTTTGTTTTTTGATTTTTTGAGACAGGGTCTCGCTTTGTAGTTGGCTGGCCCTGAGCTCAGCCTCAAACTCACATCACAGCAATCCTCCTGCCTCTGCCTCCCGAGTGCTGGGATTACAGTGTGAGCCCCCACACCTGACACTGTGGTATGTGGTACTGGTTGCTGCTGGACGTGAGTCTCCACATCCAGTATTGTATGTGGTTATCGAGGATCGAACCCAGGTCCTTGCACTTGCTAGACAGGCTCTGGAACCACTGAGCTAAATCCCTGGCCCTCAAAGTTGTTTTTAGACTCTGATTTTCAGCACTTTTAGACTCAGTTATACATATGATGAATTTTGAGCCTCCTTTCCTCCAGTGTTCCTTCAGGTAATTTTTCTTTTTAATTGAAATCTTTATTGGTACATTACATATACACATCTGATTGCACTCAACAATGAGAATTTGTACCAGTATATGACACAACTTAACTCTCATTTTTTCCCATAGCCCCACCCACCCTACCACCCCACCCCCTATATACATAAACTTTGTTTCCTTTCTTTTTTGTTATAATCTCATTATTTTCCCCCTTCTCCCTATTTTGTTTTGAGTATTTTCTATTTCACAATATATAACATACAATTCTAGAACTCATTTACATCTTTATTTTCTCATACCAGAAAAAGTTGCAATATTTACCTATCTGTGACATATTTATTTCACTTATGAGGAGATCCTCAAGGTGTGTCCATCTAAGTATAAATGATTCAAATTTATCATTTTTTATGGCAGAGTAATACTCCATTCTGTAGAAGAACCACAGCTTAATTATTATTGGTCCCCCTCAGGAGAAGTCAGCAGGAATGAAGATTCCATCAGGAGCTGTCATCATTTCTCTTTCCAAGCATCCTCTCCACCCTGTGACCACAGACAGTGTAGATTCCACAGTGAAATAATCACATTTTTAAAACAAGCCCTCAGCCTGAAGAGCAGGAGCCCAGCTGTCTCCAAGCTCTGCCATGTCTGTCCCCTTCTCCAAACAACTGGACCCCAACAGTGAACCTCGTTCACTAACCTGCGATGTGGCCAACCTTACCTCTCTCTGCCCAGCAGCATGGCAGGCCAGCCCGGGAAGAGCATCTCGGTGGGGGCTGTGTGGAGGCCACACCGACGATGTGGCTCAAATCTTGTAGGCAGCCCGGCTCAGTGAGTGGTGGTTCTGCAGTCCGATTCCTGTCTTCTGCCCCTTATTACTCACAGCTCACGCACCTAGAGTAAGTCATCCAGCTCCTCTGTGCCTCAGTTTCCTCACCTGTAAAACAAGGGTAATCAGAGCACTGCCTCGTAGAGCTATTCTGACAACAGAGTAAGACAGTGCCCATGTGACAGTCACTCTGTCACATGCTAACATCAGAAAAGCCTTCGTGAGATGATTATCATGACCTCAGAGCTTAGTTTCTACTTTGTGAAAAGCCCTCTTAGGTTCTTAGATGTGAATTTTCAGAAATGGCATCAAGGTGAAAAAAAAGTTTCAAACATGACATTTGTTGTGGAGATTTATTGATCTATATAACACACTAAATAAAGTTAGATTTTTAGAATCTATCATTATGGACAGTTTTTCCTGCTCTGGGTATTTATGTTTTAAAAATTTCTCTAAAATTCTGAATGTTTATTTGAATTTAAAAGGGCTACTTTTCTTATAATAAAATACTTCTTGATTAATATCTCCAAATACATACAGTGTAATAAAAATATAACATTTAAATGAAAAACAAAAAAAGTTATTCCAGTGAAAGATACATTGTCTCCCATTCAAAACACTCTTGCTGTCTTTAAATCCACTCCTCCGTCATTCTTTTTTTTTTAATTGAAATCTTTATTGGTACATTATATATATACATCATGATTGCATTCAACAATGAGAATTTGTACCAGTATATGACACAACTTAATTCTCATTTTTTCCCATAGCCCTGCCCACCCTACCACCCCCACCCCCTATATACATAAACTTTGTTTCCTTTCTTTTTTGTTATAATCTCATTATTTTCCCCCTTCACTCCATTACGCTTTGAGTGTTTTCTATTTCACAATATATAACATACATTCTAGAACTCATTTATAGCTTTGTTTTCACATACCAGAGAAAAGATACGATATTTACACATCTGTGACCTACATATCTCACTTATGAGGATGTCCTCAAGGTCCTCCGTCCTTCTTGCCGCTCTCTGAAGCAGTTCTGGAAGCCCCGTCTCATGGTGTCTTTACTGGTGTGATCAAAACAACAGTGAATGCCGTGGCAGACAGCCACTCAACAGCAAGCCAAGCTCATAACCATCGTGGTATGTCCTCGCCCACCCTCTCCACCAGACCCAGCACTAAACAATTTCTAGCTCTTTCTCAAAGTCCAAATGATCACGAAAGGTCAATGTTTTGAATCAATTCAGGATATCAAGGCAGAGACGATAGAGCAACTAAAGACACTGGGGAACGAGGAATTTCAGAAATCCTTCAGAGTGTGGCAAGAACACGGCATAAGTATGTGTAATTGAGGGCTGTCCACGGCAGTGTGTCTTTCACCATAATGTATTTTTTGGACATTCACCGTATTTGTTGATCACGCCTTGTGGGTGGAATTCTTCCGTCTGCCGACTGGTATTTGTTTTCTCTTTGTTCCTTTCTGGACAGTGTTGAGAAGGTCTTGACGGGCGGATCAGGGTCTCTCCTTGTTGGGACATCCACAGAAGGGTGAGGGGTGCGGACGTGTGCGCGCGCCCTAGCTGAGGTGTGGGAGTGAAGACACAGTGACAGGATGCTGTGTCGCAGGAGGACGAAGGGAGGAAGATGAAAGGAAGCAGTCAGGAAAGAGCCTTCCGAGATAGGGCGGTGAGCCGCAGTGACAGGCTGGGGATTGAGTGTGGCAGGTCACGCTTCTCCCGTTCCCAAGAGAAAGGGCCAACTTGGTGCTTGTGGAGACAGATTTGGGCCACGAGCCGGGTGTCCCCGAACCTCCCCTCCCAGCAAGCCTGCAATGTGAGATTGTGAGGATGAGCTCCAGGCCCGCGCATGCTGGACAAGCGCTCTGCTGAGCCGTACCTGCAGACACTGAACTGTGACTTTTCAAGTTACACTATTATTTAGCAGAAACAAGTTCAAACACAAGTGCTGCAGAGAAGAGAGTCTGAGACTCGAGGCCTGCAGTAGATGGCCGTGTGTGAGAACACACAGACATCACAATCCTCCTAAAAGTTGTGGCTGTCCCTTTCCTGGGCCATGAAGATAATTCCTTAGGTCCTTTGTCTTTGGCAAAAGAGTTTAAAGAAAATCTGTCAGAAAACTTTTCCAAAGTAATACCTATCAGCTGTAATGAGTGGAGATAAGGATAAACATCCCCAAACAGACCACCAAGGAGCCGAGGGGCTGGAGGGGATCTGGAAGGATTCTGACAGGGCGGAGGCGGGCTGTGGCCCAGGAAGACACAGCAGGAGCAACACCTGTCAGAGGTGTGATTGTTCCACCTTCCGGTCCATTTATTGGTGTAGGGGGCTATGAAGGTAGTTTGTGGAACACAACTCGAGAAAAAGAAGAGACAGTTCTTCTTCCAGAAGAGAGACAGTTGTTCTTCCCTCAGGCCGTTGTCACAGATGCAGAAAGAGGCACCAGGGCTGGGGCACGGGCTGCCTTTTCCCTGTTGGTCAGTGTGCCTGGCGGAGCAGCGTGGGCTGCCCACTGTCCTGTAGGAAGGAAGATGGGGGAACTCTCCCTGGCAGACTGGGGAATAAGGGGACTGCAGGCGATCCCCCCAACATGGTCAGCAGAGAGCAGAGAGTCCAAGATTTCCCCGAATTTCTGGGCGGAGGCCACTCTGATTCTTATCACACCAGTTTCAGCAGCTTGCACACTAGAGGCTATCTCTATTTTCATGGCAGCTTGAATCATGTATATTTTCCACTGGAGACTAATTATAGAAAAGCCCGACAGACCAATGGCACTGCGTGTCTATCAGGACTAAGAAGTAACAACCTATAGAAGTGTTGATATTTCTGCTCTTCAACTAATGATTGAGTTACTTAGTTTTTTCATTCAAGGCTCTCAGCCAAAGGAAAGGGTGTTAACAAGAATCCATCAAGGAGTCCCAGCAAAAAGTTTATCAGCAAACATAATTTTAAAGGGCCAATTGTCCAGAGATTACATGACCATCGTAAGTTATACTCCCAAGACACTTCATAGTGGTCTAGGCTGTATTCACCTTTAGTCACCAAATGAGGAGTCATTGTAATATTCATTCCTTTAACATACTGAAATATTTTTAGATATTAAACAATTTTAAAGTCCTCAAAATTACCATCTCTCCAAATCACATGGGCACTGAGGCTTAGCATACATTACTGCTTCAGATTGGAAATAGATTTTCAACTTGTTTATTGGAGAGCTGGGGTAACTTCATGGGGAATATTTTCTTACCATCTTCCTAAAGACATTCAGTACATATCAGGTATTCAACAAATGTGTTAAAATAAATTATGTTATTAAGTAATAGAAAGTCTTCAAATAGAGGTGTACTTTTTGAGAACATGCCAATTTAAGCAGTATTCATTGTAGATATAAATTTTTGTACACAGACTTGATGATACTGGAATTAATTAATGACTTCTAAACTGTGTGTGAATGTCTTCAAAAGCTACATTGAATTTCCAATTAATAGTATGGAAAAGGAGAAGCAATTTGCCTGATGTAACTCAGAGAGTAGCAGTTGGCCATTGCTTGACCAGTGGATGGTGACTTCGATCTAATTATCTCTGCTGTGTTCCTCTGGAAAAGCCTGTTATTTTGTGACTTCTTCAGACTAGAGTATGACTGGCCTGGACAGTTGGGTAGTGTGGAAAGAACTGTTAGAGAGAACACAAGAAATTTGACCTCAGACACATTTTAAATGTGATCCTGTTGATAGCTGTTTTTGTTAAGTTTTGGCCTTGCAACTTTGCTCCACCTATTTTTTTTTTTTTTTAAATTTATGCTGAGGACAAGAATGGCCAAGTGATGATGACTCTTCATCCAAAACTCAGATGTTGCTGGCACGGGGCACATGGACGGCACTGTGGGCACTTCCCTCTGGTTCCAACTAACATGCAGTAAGAGGTTTGTTGTCAAGCTTCCAAGGGAGGGAGATGGCCAGAACTACTCCATTTTAATTTGATTGATTAGTGACCTACATTCTAAAGGGTACACCTCTGACAACACAGAAAATTTGCCCCTTCTCAGGTTGGTGATGACCATCAAGCAGCTACCTTAGAAGGCAGTGAATGGTTCCAGTTCTAGAATGTTCTGGAATGTTCTGTCAGGAGGCTGTTTGCTGAGATCCACATAGCCTCATCTGGTAAGTGTGGCTGTAGTGTCCTTGCCAAGCTAACTAGATACCGGTGTCTCTTGGCTGCCGAGCTCACCTCTCTTAATTTTGGTTTTATTGACAACCAGTTGAAGGGACCTTTCACCAGCCCACAACTGAAAAGTTCCTTCCTTAGTGGAGAGGAGAAGCTATCCTTGCCTCTTCCTGGCCCCTGTGCCCTCTTGAGTCCCCTCACTGGGTGTGTTTTCCAGAGCAGACATGGTGGAGAGTTCAAGGGCCTAGGAACCCTTTCAGAAGAAGGGAGGGAAGTGGGTGCAGAAATGGAAGTGAACCCAGGACTACGCTACCTCTGTTTTTAATGCAAATTTCCATGGAGAGGTGAAGTTGAGGAGCTTCAGTTCAAAGATAGGCACCACCTCCCTCATGCTTTCATCTGTCCCTCTAACACAAGATGATACCTCCCTCACCCTGGGAGACGCCCTGTCATCTCAGTCAGTCCCAGCCACAGCACCTAGACCTAGGTCCCACAGCACCTAGACCTCAGATAGATTCTTCTTCTTCTTTTTTTTTTTTTTTTAATTTTTTTTTAAGGTTTTTTTGAGACAGGGTCTCGCTTTGTGGTTCAGGCTGGCCCTGAGCTCAGCCTCCAACTCACATCACAGCAATCCCCCTGCCTCTGCCTCCCGAGTGCTGGGATTACAGGCATGAGCCACCACGCCCGGCATTGGTATGTGGTATTGGGTTGCCGCTGGGGTGAGTCTCCACACCCAGTATTGTTATGTGGTTACCGGGGAATCGAACCCGGGTCCTTGCGCTTGCAAGACAGGTGCCGGAACCACTGAGCTATATCCCCGGCCCCTCAGATAGATTCTTAACCCAGCTGTGCATTTCTCTGTAGGTATGGGGGCTCAGGTGCTAGGTCAGAAGGAAAGGAGCAGAGACCTCCAAGGATACTGGTGTCACCTACCAGGGGAGCAGGTTGTGGGCCCCCTGGCATCCTAAAGACCCCTTCCCAATGCCTGTGCTGGGCTGAAGATTTCACCACGTGAACTGGGCAGGGGACACATGTGTTCCATCCTTTGGGCTGGAGTTTTAAGCTTCTCATGGATTTTCCTCTCTGATAGTGAGTCTACTCTTTGCATTCATGTGGCTGCCATGAAATCGGTGAAGATGGTGTTAAACCCTGTCATGCTCAGTCCGTACAGGTCCCAGGCTTGATCTCAGGCACAAAACAACAACCACAGCACATGAGGGAGCCTTGCCTTACATCCTCCACCCTGGCTCCATGACGCCAGTCTTTCTTTGCAGCAAGCCCAAGTGTCCCCATCTTACAAAGCAGCCCTGACCCTTCCTACGGTGAGATCACTAGCAGGCACTTTACCTTCTATGGGCCTTGGCTTTCTCATCTGTAAGGGGACACTGGACTACATCAGTGGTTTTCCAGGTCTCTCCTGTATCCTTCAGCATCTCCACTTTAGGTGAGAGAAGAGATAGCTGAGAGAGGGGCTACTTACTCTGCCTCTTGCAACCTGACTTCCCCTGTGCAGCCCCCAGCCCTGTAATTACTTCTTTGGTGGAAAATTTCTGGGCTCAAGAAGGGTTCTAAAATTCCTGCCTTGTTTGTGCAGAAACCAGAGTCTCCTGGGAAATGCTGGTTTCCAAGCCATTCTGGGGGCTGCTAAGTCAGCCGACATGAGCCAAAGCTCCCCGAGTGGCCTGAGAATTTCCACCTCTGCCTGAAAATCCCATTGCAGCCTCAAGCCCCTTTCTGAACAAGAGGACGACACAGGACCAGGCATGGGGGACAGAGCCCAGAGGACATGGTCATTATGAGGACACACAGCACAGCGACAGGGTCAGCAGCTGGCCCTGACTCCTGCTTTGAAGCCAGACCTGGCTCAGGTCCCTGGCCCAGACTGTGACTCAGCCTGTGTCCCCTCTCTGGGAAACACAAGGTACGCCTCTGGGGCAGACCGCCTGTTGCCTGTGCCTGTGCATCCGGGTCTCAGGCCGTGTCACACTGGTGTCCATCCCAGCTGTCAGAACTGAGGGCCAGGCACACACAGCCAGCACAGGTCCAGGGGCTGCAGCACAGCCGTATCCTGTCAGCAGACCCATGTCCACCCAAAAGGGACACCTTTTCCTAACTGAGGGTGAATGATGTCCTAGTGGAAGAAATTGCTCACTTCTAGATCAGATGGGCTTATGCACTTGGATATTTTTTGAGTTCCTTGCTAGGTCCCTCTGCCAGAGGTGAGTCGGCTGGCAAAGGGAGACCACAGACCCCAGCAAAAGCAAAATCAAATACAGAGTAGAATAAGAGAAGGTGGGTGGGACATGTCCTATCGCTCGTTACCACAAGGAACATAGATGACAACACCAAAGCAAGATCAGTCTCAGCAAAACAAGAGCATGTTTTTTTTTTTGTTTAGGTTTTTTGAGACAGGGTCTCGCTTTGTGGTTCAGGCTGGCCCCGAGCTCAGCCTCAAACTCATCACAGCAGTCCTCCTGCCTCTGCCTCCCAAGTGCTGGGATTACAGGCGTGAGCCACCACGCCCGGCACTGTGGTAGGTGGTACTGGTTGCTGCTGGGCGTGAGTCTCCACGCCCAGTATAGGTATGTGGCTACCGGGAATTGAACCCGGATCCTTGCTCTTGCAAGACAGGTGCCGGAACCATTGAGATAAATCCCACAAGAGCATGTTTAAATCAGAGCTTCCTTATCTTTGAAGGGGATTTCACAGCAGTTTTATCCCAGGCCAGTATAGATGTAACAGGGGGAAGGTATAAGTCTATAGGGTGGGCGGCCCCCACATGCTGAGAGAGCATGCTCACAGAAGCGGAGGGGCACGGTGAACAGAATATTCTTGAAACACACACCAGGTGGGAATGCTCACAGAAGTAGGAGAGCAGAATTAACAAAATATTCCTGAAACATCTGGTAGGAACTTCATGCAGCTCCAACAATTATGCTGCTTGAGCAGAACATCTTAGGGAAAAAAGCTGGTGGAAGGAGGACTGACAACAGACACAGGACTTCCCTGTTGGGCTTGATTTCCTTAGCACCAGCACACTCGCAGGTGGAGGCAGGAGTATTAAAAGATCAAGCCCAGCTTGGGCCAATTTAGCAAGACCTCTGTCTCAAAATTAGAGATTAAAAAAGCCGAAGATGTAGCTCAGGGAAAAGGCCCTGAGTTCAATCCCTAGTACTGGAAAAAAAAAGAAAGGAAGAAAACAAAGAAAGAGGGTGAAAGGAACAACACTGGCCGTAGATAGTACAGTTGATTCTGCTGCAAATTGTGCTTTGCAAACACAAGTTTGTTCAGTGCAGCTGATTCATCAGCAAATATTGTGAGCCTGAAATGTATGATTTGGGGCCCAGAAGGAAAACTAGGCAAATGCAGAAGATGATAGAGAGCTGCAATGAGGAGTATAGTAATGCACAGTCTCACAAAAGCGCACACACAAGTGTTCCCAGCTACACACCATCCACATCCCAGGATCTTACCCTTGGGGTGGCTTCCTCTCCTCTCATCTCCTGGTGGCTCCGTGGCTGTGACTTTCCTGACACCCTCTCCTATGAGTAAATTTCAGTTCTCTTTCAAGGAAAAGCACCTATTTGTTGTGATATTTCTGCATGTTTTTAATCACTGACTATGTGTAAAACTGAACTATTATTTTTACTAGGCTTCAATCATCCTTTCCAAAATGAATGAATTATTTTCTGTGGTGCTGGGGATTGAACTCAGAGCCTTTGTACCTATCCACATGCTTGGTCCTCTTTTTGGTCTTATTGTTTTGAGAGAGCAGTCTCACTAAGTTGCTAAGTTACTCAGGCTGGACTCAACTTGTGATGCTCCTGTCTCAGCCTTCTAGGGTACTGGCACTATCACATATGGGCACTACCACATTCAAGAGGCCAAGGAGTCTGACCCCAGCTTCACAGCACCACAGCTCTGGGCTTCCTGCATTGTGCCTCTTCTCCTCATCCAGGATCTTCCCCTCTTCTGCTTTCACCTCTCCTGGGCTTCAGGCACCTGGGGAAAGGAAAATCCCCTCCCTTCCTGCTTCTCCTACAAGTATAGCACTAGCCCCCACTTCCCTCCCAAGAATCCCTTCTCTGGCCTCACAGCGTCACCTGAGCACCCTTGCCAACCTCTCCTGACCACTGCACTTACCCCACTCTGCACCTTTGTGTAGTCGAGTCCTTCCTCCTGGAATCCCACTCTAGCCTCCTTCATGCAGTAAACTCCTACTCACCCTGCCCAGCTCAGTGTGGTCCTCTCCTTGACTCCCCTAAAAGGATGTGATGAGACAGAGAGCAATGAGGAAGGGAGTGCTGGTCCTTTCAGGTTGGCAAATAAAAAGTGCACGTGAGGGTACATGGAGTTGGCCTGTAACACAGATTAAATGTCCTGTTGGATGTCCCTCAGATGGCAGGTCTCAGCGTCCCTAGTGTAGGGCCGGCATCTTGGGTTGCTGGTGAGTTTACCTGGTCCTTCTGGACCATTATGGTTTAGATCAGGATGTCTCCCCAAATCTCACAGGTTGAGAAAGGGCAGGGGACTTTGGGACAGTGTTTGGATCATGGGGTGTGGTACTCATCAAAGATTCATCCATAAACACGATGAGTCCATGGCTGGATGTGCTGTTGGGGGTGGAGTCTGCTTGGAAGTGGCTGGTCACTGGGGACGGAGCCTGGAAAGGTGTATCCCTCTCCCTGGCTCCTCCCTTTGCCCTCTGCTTCCTGACCACCATGACACCAGCAACTTTCATCCGCCCAGACCCTCCCACCATGTGCTTCCCACCTTGCAACCAGCCAACTACAGAATGAATCCTCTAAACCATGAACCAACAGAAAACTCTCTTCCTTGAAGCTTCTGGTCTCAGACCTTGTGTCTCAGTGACGGGAAAGAGACTGAAGACACATACAGCTGTTTTCAAGTGCCCTCAGAACATCTTTAAGGCTTCTAGGGCCACCTTCCATCCTGGCTTCCCACCCCTGGCTACAAGAGTAATGTTGTCAACAAAAGTTCCCCTCTTCAAGATGATCCACACCATTTAATTTTCTAACCCGGCCTATCTGCTGGTTCTATGTGGCCATTCTATTGAGAGCCCCAAATTGAATTTATATGGATCACTCACGCAAAAAGCCTTTTAGAGAGAGTGGTGGGCAGACTGTGGGGGCGGGAAGGGGCCGCATGCGATGGGTCTGGCTCTCTCTCTTTCCCTCCTTCTCCCTCCCTCTCTCCCTCTTTTCTCTTCACTTCATTCAGAGGTGAAAGGAAAATGGATTCTGTCTGTAGAGGGGATTTCAGAAAGCAGAACAGATATCAAGGGCTAAAATAAAGTCATAAAATTGAAGGTCACATCCTTTTGCTTTTGGTTCTGCAAGATAAGACAATGGAAAAGCACCAGGGACTCCTGTTCTCTCGTCTCTCTCCTCACCTCCGCACACAGCCCCCCTTGTGTGGAATCGCCGTGCACCCCTCTGCACATGTCCAGGGTTCTGATGTGTCTGGTTTCGTGTCCCTGTGATGATGAAGGCTCAGCTGGAGTCTGGGGAAAGCAGTGGACCCGAGAGTAGAGTCCTGAGCTGAGCATCCCCTGGGATGTGGGAGGGGACCTCCATGGGGAGATGTTGACAGCTGGCCCTGGCCTGGCCTGTGGACCTTCCGTCTCCTTAGATGCCTCCCAGAGGAATTCTGGTGCTTGGGGTAGGACAGCATTTGTCATCCTGACACCTTCCCATTGCTTGTCGCATATTAACAGTCCTCCTGGACCCCTTTCACATGTTCTCATCTTCCCTGGAGGATCTCTGCTGTCTCAGCAGTCCGAGAGGATGAAACAGGAGGATTGTACCCTGTCTCAACATAAAAACTGAATACAGGCTGGGGATGTTAGTGTGAAGGCCTTGGACTCCATTTCCAGTATTGAAAAAGAAAAAATAAAGTGTCAAAGCCACTCAGGTCTAACTTTGGGGAAATGCTTGTCTTACTATAGTGAAACAGAGGGCGGAGCATAGGGCCAGCAGCGTGGATGACTGGTCTTCATCCCAGCTCCTCCTCCTCCATCGACTTGGGCCTGAGAGCACAACTCACCCTTGCTCATTGTGGGAGTATTTGTGGGCTTCACAGACAGCTGGAGTCAGAGTTTATGGGGTCTGGGATGCCTGTCAGTTTCATGGTCCTCAATTCCTTTTCCCCTTGGCTCCTTGTCTGCTGTATCCAATCCAAACACCCCATTAAAGAGGGCAGGAAAGCTGAGGTTGTATGTTGGGGGGCTACAGCACGAGTCAGCACCCACACATGGTGATTTCCTAGGGGCGGCCAGGAAGATGGTCCAATTTAACCCAAAAGAAAGATTACAAAAAAATCAGATGTTACTGGGGACATGTCTGAAGTTCAAACTTAGCAGGCGTCCAACGATCCTGTTATATTTGTTGGTCCTGATCTGAAGGGCCTAATTATCTTCACCTCTGGATTTTGAGGTTTGCACCGCTCACGTGACCGAGCTCTTTATTTATTTATGAAATTAATTTTTTTTAAATTTTGAGATAGATTCTCACTAAGTTGCCCAGGCAGGACTTGAACTTGCCATCTCCCTGCCTCAGCATCCCTCAGAGCCAGGATGAAAGGCGTGCATGACGCTCCCAGTTCTGCCCTGACCATGAAACAGATGGCAGGACCTGCAGAGGAGATGGCAGGAATGACTCTGAGCCATGCCTGCTGACGCGTTCCTCACTCACGGGCCTTCTGTGGACACAAGCGAGTGACACTTTTTCTCCTCGTGTCAAGGGCTGTGATGTATGAGACGCAGCGAAACTCCAAGGTCGAGACAAGGTGCAAGGACAGATCTAACCAACTCTGAAGGCTGTCATATGAAGGGTAGTAGGACTGGTCCAGCAGGAAGCTTGTATTGATGACACTGTGTCTGTGGGTTTTCAGTGCCTTTAGAAGTATCTCATGTGTAATACTGTTTTCAATGATTATTTGTTGAATGAAAGATTAAGTGAGTAAATAAATGTGACTCTGTGCCTGGGTCATTTCTAAGAGCCGGAGAACTGCTTACAAATTGTCTTTGGCTTGCAGGAGTTTTCTGGTACAGAGACTAAAAAAAAGAAGTTTAGATTTCTCCACAATGGGTTGCTGCTCCCACTTGGAAGGTCCCTTGGTGATTCTCCTGGCGACCTACATCACACAGCCCAGACGTTACAAGTCAAACCCTGCATTTATACCTGACACAGGCCTGAGCATCTATCCCACACATACTTTCTTCTCCATAAGGTTTACCAACCTCCTAATCTTGCCGTTGACTTGTAAGAAGATAGGGATGTTAAAGTCTAAAACCATTTTTGTTTTGTTTTTGCAGCACTGGGGATTGAACCTCAGTGAGCTATATCCCCAGCCCTTTTTATTTTTTATTTTGAGACAAGATCTTTCTAGAAATGCTAAATTGTCCAAGCTGAGCTTGACCCCATAAACCCCTGCTTCAGCCTCCCGAATGCAGAAAGTACAGGCATGATAACCATGCCTGGCTGCACGCAGCCTTCTTAAGGACAGTGCATTTTCTGTTCCTACAGCCGGTTCACAGTTCATTTTCCTAGGCAAGAGGAACCTTCCAGATCCCACACGCGGAGGAGCAGCCTCTTTCCCTAGCCCCTTTCTCTTCCATGTAATAAAGGGACAGACTCTCCCTTTACTCTCCTCTTGTGCCCCTTGAAAAACTATATCTCATCTCCTGCTTCACATTTCCTGAATGTTCAGCATGTGAATGTGTGTCTGTGTTCCCTCCTGATTTCTCTGTCACCTTCTCTGGGAAGGAGATGATGTTATAATTCCTGGGCCGCCTTGGTGTGGGTCTCTGGAGGCTCTGTGGAAGCTGAGCTTTGCTTGCAATCCTGCTTTCCTCCTCTGTGTCCTCTTGTCATAACAATACAAGAGCTCTGTGTGATAGTCTTCCCTCTAAACACACCTGTTTCAGGGCCCCCATTTGACCCGTGATCTCCTTCCATGGATGGTTTTCAATGACTCCCGTAAGCCTGTTGAAATCTTCTCTCTGAAAATCCATTTCCCTGATGTAGGGCTCTCTGACACCTCTCCCTGCTCAGCTGGGCACTCTGGTGTCGGACACCCTTTCGGCTTTATGGTTCTTGTTGCCTAAGCCTCAGATTCAAGGAGACACAGTCTTAAACCTTACCTTTCCCTGGCACCAGCACCAGGCAGCTGAAGTTTGCAAGCCAATCTGCCTTTCGTGCGCCCACGCTTGGCTCTCTTGAGATGTGTCTCTTGACTTAAACCTCCTGATTTGGGGGGAGTAGGAACCAGGGAACCTTCTGAATGAGTCTTCCTCTGAGAGCAGTGCAGATTCCGAACATAGCAATGCCTGGAAGGTTTATCGGACCTTGTCCTCGCTGGAAGCCATCAATTTGTAAAGTGCGCGGAAAGCCGGGAGAAGCAAATGGTGCCCACATTTGCATAATGGTCAGTGAGCTTGAACTACCGTGGCTGACTGCCCTGCACTGACTGTCTGAGGACAAAGGAGTTAAGCTGAGACATTTTTCATCAATACCGTGTCAATCTATTTTCTGATCCTAGAACAAAATACCCGAGTCTGAGTACATTATAAAGAAAAGTTAGCTCACACTTTTGAGGGCTGAAGATGGAAGATCAAGTAGGTCCATTTGTCTGGCCTCTGGTGAGGGTCCCCTGACTGTGTCATAACCCACGGCAGAAAGGGAATCAGCTCCAGGGAGCAGCATGCTTTCATAACAACATACTCTCTTGAGAATTAACTCACTGCGGAGACCACTCACTCCTCCCAGGTCAGCACCTGCATTGTCCTCATCACTCCCCACTAGCTCCAGCTTTTAGAGGTCCCAGCATCACAACACCACCACACTGGGGACCGGGCTTCCTGCTCATGAGCCTTGGAGGACACTGTCAGTGCACATCCACACGCAGCAAATGCCAGCGATGTCTCAGAGTTCTGAGTCCAATGAACTTCTATCACTTGGGAAAATCAGTCATAGGGATTTGAGAGCAGAGCAGGGACATGTTACATTTTTCTGAAAATATTTAGAAAGCAGCTACAGTATCTATGGGTCCATTGGTGTGCTCTTGCTGAGAGAAGAAGTCATGACAACATTGAGGCCTCCCCTACTCCCCTTGTCCTCTTCCCCAGGACCCCCTCGGCCTCCTTCCTCAAGTAAGTAACTCTGGTTATACAGGGTACTTCAGGGTGCTTCATCACCCTGAGGACCGGAGAGTCCTGCCCTGCTAGGATTCACTGGGACTTGGGCTAATCAGCACCTGCTTCTCTACGTGGACGAGGTGTGATCAGAAAATAAGGTGAATGCTGAATTTTTTTTTAAATGCATTGCAGTAAAAAACATGGTGTTTAATTCCCTTTGCTCCAAATATACATATCCCACTATTCTTGTCATTTTCTAAAGCACTTTAAGGTTTATATTCATGACAATTTCTGTCAAATATGTTCTCAACTACATTTTTCACCAGATTTGGTTCTGTGTGACTCACAGCTCTTTTCCAAAGTTCAAAGGACCATGAAAGGTAAAGGTTTTGAATCAGTTCAGGACACAAAGGCAGCCACAACAGTGCAAATAAAGAGACTCACAACAGAGTCTTCTGGAACTGCGGCCAAAAATGGCAAGAACAACGGGACAGATGTGTGTGAAGAGAAGAATATTTTGAGGGCAATTACTGGCCAGGCATCTTTTACTACAAAACCTTTTTTTTTTTTTTTTTAAAGCTGAAACACTTACCATATTTTGTAATCACACCTTCTCTGTGTAACACTCCCTTCCCTGCTCAGCATTCCATGGATTCGTTTGTATTTACTTCTCATTCTCATGTCCCTAAAGTGGTGGATACTTATCCATTATCTCTCCTGATTTTCCAAGTTAGGAAACAGGATACAAAGGAATTCCATATTTTATCTGAAATCACCCAGGAAGTCCAAGGTTTTGACTTCTTGGTGCTCGTGTTGTGCTCTCTGTGACACAAAGCAAGAACATGTGGTCACTGCATGCTTTCCTCTGGCACCCTGGCCACACAGAATGATACACAGAGGAAGAAATGGCAGCACCTGGATCCCTGAGTGGAGACAGCAGGCCTGCTGCCCAGCTGGACATGGAGGACCTGGCCATTCCCAAGTTGTGTGGCACAAGGCAAAGAAATACGGGCCTCTGGTCCGCGTATTCTCTTCTATCAATAATGCAGCGAAGGGCAGTGATCTCTAAGTGACTTCTGTTCAATCTCTTTGCTTTCCCATGGTGGATATATGACAAATATAGGTTACATGGGTTCTGGGAAGGATGGTTGACTATCTCATGTCCTGAGGACAATGATGCTTGCGTTTGTCACCCCAGTGTCAGTGTCAGCAGCATCCCTTCCACCTTCAAAGACAGCCCTGTTTGGGCGACATCATAGGGAAACTACAACGTAACATGGGAAACCGTGGCTTTTCACCATCAGCCGGACCACTGAAGCCCTGATGGGGAGTGTGGGCCACGAGACGTGGATCTCACAGGCCTCCCTGTCAGAGACACAAATGCCCAAGTAGTCCATGGCCTGAGACCTGGCACGGCCAGTCTGCAGCTGAGAGAGGAGTCTGTGCCGTTCACACGAGTGTTTACAGAGCATCTGTTACATCTGTACCTGCCTTGAAACTCGGGCTCGTGGAGTCTACCTCCCAAGTTTCCTGCAGCAGACTGGTAGGAGGTTTATTGATTGACTGGCCCTTGATTTTTGTCATCTCGAGTGAAGATATAACCTGATATCTTTTTTATTTTTATATTTATTTATTTATTTATTTTTGAGACAGGGTCTCACTTTGTAGTTCAGGCTGGCCCTGAGCTCAGCCTCAAACTCACATCACAGCAATCCTCCTGCCTCTGCCTCCCGAGTGCTGGGATTACAGGAGTGAGCCACCATGCCCGGCACTGTGGTATGTGGTACTGGTTGCTGCTGGGGTGAATCTCCATGCCCAGTATGGTATGTGGTTACCAGGGAATCGAACTCGGGCCCTTGCGCTTGCAAGACAGGCGCCGGAACCACTGAGCCAACTCCCCGGCCCTAACCTGATATTTTTACTTAGGGAAGTTAGTGCTATGGAGCAGGGGCTGTTTTTTTTTTTTTTTTTTTTTTTTTTCTCAACAAACAAACAAACAAAAAATCAGACAAATGAGAGAGACTGCCGAGGAGTTGGGAGGCTTCTCAGTGCAGTTCCCGACTTACTGCCCCAGCTTCGGTCCTCTCCACCTGGCTGAAGATTCTTCTCTGAGCTCGTGGAATTTTGATTTTTCCCAGATGACGAGGTGGGTGGTGTGAGAGGGAGCAGTAACCTCTCTGCTGTGACATCTGGAAATGACATCGAGCCCGATCCAATTTGAAAGGCTTTATGTCTCTTTTTATTGGAATCTTAGCACAAACCTGCCAAATGACGGGAGAAAATGTCTGCATGGCCATGTCACTCTCCTGGTCCCACGGCAGATCCTCCAGGGTGTCCAAGTCACCAGCCCTGAAGGCTGGGCTGAAGGGCAGCTGAGGCAGGAGGAAGTGAGGATGGACCTTGGGCTCAGCTGTCCCCACCAAGCAGGGAGCGGGGTTCTTCCAAACGTGAAGATGAAGCTGGCATGGGGAGTTTCCACATAGCCTGTCTCAGGTTTTTGTGGGGTGACTGTGTCCTTTCTGGGGCTCCATCACCTTGCAGGTGACATGGTCCATCAGATGTCACTGAGGATGGACTTGGTGCAGGCCCACAAGCTGGGCCCTGTCCTCCAACCGTCCTGCTACTCTCATGTGTCTGACCTGCACTCACAGGCCCTTTGGAAAGTTTTTCAGTAAACACTTAGCTGTGTCCAATATGCTGATTTACAAGTTGTAAGCAACCCTTAGCCAAGGAGAAAGGCGGGCGAGAGTCTCTGCGGAGTGGGACGGCGCTGTGAGGTGCCGTGGGATACCCGAAAGCCATTAACAAGCCAAGGCGACAGACTCATGGTTAGAAGGTGAAAAGAGAACCTTGGGGAGAGGAGCCATTAACATCAGTGTGAGCGGAGGAAAGTGCAAAGTGTGGCAGCGAGAGGGCTCGGCTCACGCTCCGAGTGGCTGTCCCGGGGAGAACCTGGCCGAGAGGGCTTGTGTGGGACAGGGAATGAGGAACAGAAGCCAGAAGCCCTCACCCCACCACGTCTTGGCTGATGGATGCAGAACATTATGGATTTCAAAAGATGAACTTCAAAGAAGAACCATCTAACTCCAAATTTCTGCCCTAGACAAGCAGGCGAGGTTATGCCAGAGGTCAGCCCATGAAGTGTCGCACCATTGGATCCTGGGAGATTCTCCCTCTTGCAAACTCGAGACCAATCCATGACTGCGTCTGACTCCTTTGTGCTGAGGGGTGTGGGAAGAGCAGTAGGCCTGAACAGACCTGAGTCCCTAGGAGTTAGGGCTGTGCAGTTTGGAATAACATATCAAACCTCTCAGTTTTCTCATCTGCGAGACACAGATAACACTAACCACCACGCAGTGTTGGGAAGATGAGGTGAGACCAAGTGCACAGGAAGGGCTGGTGCAGTGTCCAGCACTGACAAGCAGCAGCTGCCTTGGAATCTCTGCCATTCCAGCACCAGAGGGGCCCAGATTAAATCAGAGGCCAGGTATGTAGGAGGCTGGAAGGTGATTTGCTTGGGGTATGTGGCTAAGACAAGTCAAGGGACACAGGATGTGCTGTGCTCACGGCCTGGAAAGTGACCTCATTTGCCTCTGCCTTCCCTGCAGCTAATAGACATCAGAGATTACAGGGCCCCGTATGTCCTGTTTGTGGTTGCTCTGCCATTGTTCTTGTTGATGCCCTGGGTCATTTGGAAGAAGGATGCTTGTGCACCCTCAAATGCACTGAGTTTCCTACCTCCACTTTCTGTGGGTTGATTCTGAGCTGGAAAATGACACAGGGGCTTCCATGTCTGTGGGGACAATCACAGGCAAGAAGTGATCAAAATACGATTGTTTAACATTTAAAAAAACTATTATAGTAAGATACGTTGCCATTAATCTTCCTCAAAATATTACCCCTTCCATTGTTCTTGTCACTTTCTGAAGCAGTTCTGAGGTCTTTCATGAGTATTTTTATGAGTTATGATTAAAACTACCACAAATGCTGTTGCCAATGGCATCCAGCAGAAAAGCAGACAGTGGGTCGTCATCCACCTTATTCACTAGATCTGGCACTGTGAGATGACAGATTCTTCCCCTAAGTCAAAATGATCACAAAAAGGACATGTTTTAAATGGATTCAGGACACTGAGGCAGCCAAACCCGTGCAAAGAAAGACACTCATGAAAGAGCATTTCTAGAAGTGGTGAGAACAATGGGATAAGTGTGTTTGCAGGGAAAGGGAGTGTTTGGTGGGGAACTGATGCAATGTATCTTTTGCTGTAATGATTTTTAGATTTAAACCCATACCACATTTTGTAATCACAAGGTATAATTTGGATCCGGGACAAGCATTGTCTGAAACAAAGATAGAATTTCCACCCAGAAGGAAAAAATACTGTTTTCTCCTTTGCCTTTTCTTCACCCGTCTGTACACTAGCCCATAGAATATGGATGCACATTATTTTGTCTGATATTTTCTCCAGCACTTTAATGAAGAATCTTAAAGTATTTTCATTACTATTACATTAGAAAAAGGGGAGTTCTGGGATTTCTCACCTAGTATATTGCTTCAGTGGTATGTAAGAATTTAAAAGTGACCCGCTAAGAAATATTATGGAGCAAAGGCAAAGGTCAGAAAATACTCAGAGCCTTGAATACTTGTACGAGCTATTGTCAGTAAAAGAACAAAAAATGGAGGCGAACAGCTGGTCAAGCAGAACCTAACAAAATCTGGCATTCACTGTAAAGAGAAGAGTCTTCCATGCTAAAGATTCCCACCACAAACATCAGGTTTTCATAAATCACGATTGTTCTTCCTTCCTGATACAACTGGGTCTCTGACAATGCAATTTGTTTTTGTTTGTTTGTTTGTTTGTTTTAGGTTTTTGGAGACAGGGTCTCGCTTTGTGGTTCAGGCTGGCCCTGAGCTCAGCCTCAAACTCATATCACAATCCTCCTGCCTCTGCCTCCCGAGTGCTGGGATTACAGGCGTGAGCCACCATGCCCGGCACTGTGGTATGTGGTACTGGTTGCTGCTGGGCGTGAGTCTCCACACCCAATATTGTTATGTGGTTACCGGGGAATCGAACCCGGGTCCTTGCGCTTGCAAGACAGGCGCCGGAACCACTGAGCTAACTCCCCGGCCCCTGACAATGCAATTTGTAATTGCACCAGGCATCCTATCATGTCCTGTCATGATTCTGTGTACGTAAAGAACATGATGTCACGCTGCAGAATCAATATTTCTTAATGGGCATTTCAGCAACTCTCGAAGGGTATCTGTGGAAGGTCAGTGTGTGGTGAGTGGTTAGAAAGGGACCTCACCTCTGGGGGTGTGGTGGGGAGACGCCTGCTTCTCCCTAGAGTCAATTATGGGGAAGACTTGTGTGCAGCTTCAGCCTTGGCTACCTCGTCTAGTCAAGCATCCACGAAATGATTTGCGAAAGACATTTGTTTTAAAAAGACTTCTGAAACTCCACTAGCTCAGAGGCTCCCCCCATTTCCTGTACACACCAGGATGGTGTTCATATTTAGTTTGGAGGCTCAGCTGTGCTGCAGTGCTGTGGAACAACCATAGAGTCTGAATCTGTGCTCGGGCTGTGCCGTGATACAACTTATTAATGGAGGTTGAAATCTGGATTTCACTTGACTCTCGTGCACATGAAATATTTCTTCTTTCATTTTGAAAGCCATGTAAGAGCACACATGTAGCTCCCATATGACATACAGAAGCAGGCTCTGGGTAGGATTTTGCCTGTAGCATGTAGTTTCCTTGACCTTTGCTACAAAGAAAAGTGACTTTGTGTCTTGTACAGTATGAATCATTCAGATCTGGATTTCTCTGTCACGATGTACCAGACAACCCCAGGAGGGGCCACGAAATTGGGAAGAGACTTTCTCTTCTTTTTCAGCAGTGACACTGGAAGGAAGGAAGTGGAACGTGCAAGTGGTTCATGCTCAGTAGACACCGGAGTGCTATGTGTGCAGGAAGAAAGGGTCGGGTAAGAGGGAGGGTTCTTTTAAATTTATCAGGAGCGGCAGAATGTACTCCTTCTGTCTAATAATCACAAAGTGGGACTTACCACACTTATCAGACCATTTTGGTGGGCTCTGCATCATCTCACCAATTTCAACAAACCATCCCAGCAGGGAGAAAGATTAGGTGGTGTGTGTTTATTCTCCATAGAGTTACAGCTGTGCTCTCTTCAAGGCATTTCAAGTTCCCTCTCCGGTGGGTTCCCGGGACAGAGAAAAGGCATGTGGTCTGTGCTCAGGTGAGGAGCTGCGTGCTGTCTGTCCCTCTTGATGCAGACTCTCAGGGGGGAGGGAGGCCCTGGCTCTGCTCTGATGGAGCTGGGGCTGGAGGGAGGTCAGCAAATTGAGAAGACGGAGGGAAGCAGCAGGGCCAAGAGTCCTACCATGTCGGTGCTGGCAGGGGTCTTCATAACTGGCCCTTTCTGCCTGGAGGAGAGGGACAAGGACCCAAAGGGAGGGTCCCAATTGCCCAAGTCTTCCCAGAATGAGGGGACCAAAAGCAGGCAAAAAAATTGAAGTGAGATGGGCCAGACCAGAGGTCTTCAGCCACTTTGCCCTCCACTGGGGGCTACACACTACCATGAGCCAATTTTCCACCACAGACAAAGAAGGTGACCCCGCAATTCCCCAATATGTTAGCAGAAAGCTTCTCCTACACCCTCGAGAAGAGACTCAGCTGGGGTAAGAAATTTTCCTGAGGCCTCTAGAGGGCCCATGAGCCAACCCTGAAGCCTGGCCAGAGAAGAGAGTGCTCTCACACGCTGCCTCCCCATCCTGTTCTGTATACGGGTGCTGTCAGGGCAGAGGATGGGTGATGAGGCCTGCGGTCTCCACACTTGGCGTCAACTCCACCCTCTCTCTCCTTCTGCAGGCCACAGGCTCCTGCCCTATGGAAGGCCGAGCGAGGGCGATCATTCTGCACTCTGCTGAGCTTGCTGCTCTGCTAATACTGCTCTGCATGGCTCAGATTTCAGATCATGCTGTTAAGATCATCACCTCCTGTGGGTGGTGGGGAGATGATGCCAGCCCAAGAAGGGGACACTGACCATCTGGACATCTGCAATATAGCAAACGTAGATATTTAAAGTTATTACAGTAAAAGACAGACTACCATAAACTCCCCTCAAAATCCTCGCCCTTGCTTTGAACACATTTATCCTACCGTTCTCGACACTTTCTGAAGCAGTTCTGGGAGTGCTCTTTTGTGAGTGTTTTTGACTGTTTCTTGATATTTTAAAACATTTACAGCAATTTTTGTCAATTAAAAACATTATAGTGAGTCTTCCTCCATTTTATTCAATGGATTCGGCACTGGGCAACTTCTGGCTCATCCCCAAAGTCAAAATGACCATGAAACGAAATCATTTTGACTCAGTTCAGGACATCAAGGCAGCCACAACAGTGCAATTAAAGACACAGGGAATTATGGGGAGGGGAGGGGAATGGGAAAAAATGAGAATCAGGATGTGTCACATACTGGTACAAACCCCTCCATGTTGAATGTGATCATAATGTATGTATAAAATGTACCAATAAAAACAATTCTTAAAAAATTTAAACATCTGCCAGATTTTTTGATCACACCACAGACACCTGATGCATTGACTTCAGAGTTCCTCCCACATATTGACCAAACCAAATGAAAAAACAAGCTGCGAACCCAATATACTTACCAAGCACCTGCTTCAGGCCAGGGACTCACATTTGCTTTTGTTACGAAGGAAGCAGAGACTGAGGCAGGAGGAGAGCAAGTCTGAGACCAGCCTGGCAATGTGATAACAATCATAAAAGGAATGAGTGATGTAGCTCAGTGTGAAGGTTGTAGTACTGAGGGAGAAGAAAAATCTTGTTTGCAGCCATGTCTGGGGATATGCCAAGGACCTTGGGCTCTAACAGAGTGCCACAGAGGTCAACAAGGGCAAAGGGTGGCCAGGAAACTTTTGCAGATTTTTTCAGCAGGGCGGGCTGTGCTCTGCTTCCCTTTGCCTGTGCTGGGCAGCCCATGGGGCCTGGCCGCCTTGCTCCTGGGGTTCACTGGCCACCTCCAGGAGCTGTCAGTGAAATATGTTATCGCGAGGAGCTGGTTGCCAACAGAGGCCAGATGGACATTTTCAACGCTGATGTAAAATTGTGCAGAGGAACCGAGTGGAAGGGAGAGGGAGAGGGAGAGCTGGCCCTGCCTTGGGGGCTCCTGTATGGGTGTCGTCCATGGACACCGAAGGTCTGGAGCCGCCAGTCACTTCCTGCCACTGCAGGGGTCTGGTGAGGAGCCCCCGATAAAGCAGGCCGGCACCGGTGAGGCCCACACTGTAGGGTCTGTGGGACGGGAGTAGGAGGGACAGTGTGGCAGTGTGGATCCTATGGGAATGGTACACTTCCAGATTTCCATTTATCTGGGGTGGAAAAGGAGTTCCCTTCCAATAGCCCAGCCAAGAATGCTGATGTCACAGGCAAAAGGGACAGAGTGTGATTGTGTGTCACATGGAGCTGGGAACGGGCTCCTTGGAGGGACACCCTTATCAATTAGGTAATGTCTGCTTATGATTGAGGAACTGTGTGGTGCTGTGCTCCAGCTGTTGAGCCCACATCTGCAAAGGGCCTGGTACCTTGTGGGAAAGGCTTTCCTAGCCTGGGTCTTAGGGGGCTGAGGCCGGATGACTGGCACTCCCAGCAGCAAAGTCACCCAAAACAGAACAGCGTGGCAGAATGGGCAGAGGAGGTGGCTAGGGTTGAGACTTCAGTGTCAGTTGCAAGCATTAAATGTGCAAGTGTGGAGAAATAGTGCCTCCGATCAAATGCTTTCCCCCACCCCCCCTCCTCCTCTCCCTTCTTTCTCTTTTCCCTTCCCTTCTGTTCCTTTCTTCCCTTCCTTCTTTCCTTTCTCCTCTTTTCCACCTCTCTCTTCTTTTCCCCTTTTCTCTCCCTCTCTTCTCTTCACCCTTCTCCTCTTCTCTGTCTTTGTCTTTCTTCCTTTTCCCTTCTTGCCTCCCTCCTTCTGCTTGGAAATCTTGATGTTTAATGTATTCAATAAAATGTGACTAACTGCTTCGTCACAGCGCCTTTGCTGAAGGAGTCATAACCAGAGAGGCAAAATAACCACGAGAAAGAGAAAGTGTGACAGGCTATAGTAGAAGTCTATAGCATAGCCAATGGGTATATCTTTTTTAAATGTTGGCACAGATTTTATTCAATGCTCTCTTTTCTCTCTTTTTAAAAATAGCACACCACATATCAGAGTGGGGAATGCAGATCGGCAAAGTCAACCCCAGCCTCAATTACAGACATTCCTCATTTAACGACCCGCCTGTTAATGACTGCTCAAACTTATGAGCCACATACAGACTTATGACACAGGAGTGTGAGCTGCAGGGTGACCTTAGGGTGGCCTCCTTTATAGTTCACACTGTAACTCTTGCTGATTATACTGAACAATATAATGCAACCTTTATATTCTGTTACACATTAGAATACCGCATATAAGTCATGCAAATACAAAGTCATCAAGTTGGAGCTTCCTTTGACATCTCTTTAATCTGAATAAGGTAGGTACTATATAGACAGCTATTCCTTATTTTACCAACTCAGCTACCTAGCCTTGGGAATGGATCCCAGTCATTAAATAAGAAATGTCTGTAATGGAAATATCAGAAAGAAAAAATATCTATTTACATGTTTACAAACATGCACATTTTTTTTGAGACAGGGTCTGGCTTTGTAGTTTAGGCTGACCCTGAGCTCAGCCTCAAACACATTATAGCAATCCTCCCGCCTTGGCCTCCTGAGTGCTGGGATTACAGGCGTGAGCCACCACACCTGGCACTGTGGTGTGTGGTACTGATTGCTGCTGGGTGTGAGTCTCCACACCCAGTGTTGTATGTGATTACTGGGGGATCAAACCTGGGCCCTTGCACTTGCAAGACAGGCTCCAGAATCACTGAGCTAAATCCCCAGCCCACACATGCACATTTTAAAACAAAAATGGAGTTTTGTTTTATTATAATGTGTTCATTTCCTTGAACATGTTGCCAATATCTTTCAGGCTGGCTAATAAATATAGAGGTACTACATCATTTTTCACTGGTTACAAAGTCATCTATCACACAGAGGATTCAGAAGGAAGTCTACCACTTCCCTGTTGACAAGACTCAACCTTCTTAGTATGGAGATGTGACTTTTAAAAAGCATAGCAAATATCATTATACCTAAATAGTGACACATTAGGATAATTCCAGCAGAACTGTGAACATGTTTTAATACTATTTGATGTATAATCCCAACTGTCCACTGGAGAGTTTGCATCAAAGATGGTGTTATCCTCTTCATGGTTCACAATTCAGGACCTGAAATTTTTAAATCATTATTAAATGAGCATATCCACTGGAACTAAAATAACCCAAGTATTTTCAGTTTGTATTTTGACTTTTGACATTATAATTTTATTAATTTTACTTTCATTTTGTTATAATTATTATATATGTGTAAATATATATATGTAATATTTCTAATTTTTCATTTATTCTTCCAGGTTTTTTTCCCAATATTGGATCAATTATCTCATTTATAGTTGCTGTTTTTGGTACTCGGCTTATAATCTACCCCTCCAGTGTAACTTAATATAAATATTCACATATATTTTATTCTTTTACTTCAATGGAAATGGAACTAATACATGATCTGGTAAGACTAAAGGCATTCTTTCCAAATGGTTAACTAGTTGTAAGATACATTCAAACTTTTATTTAAAATGTGAAAATCCCCCTACTTTACCTTCATTGCCTCGAATTACTTTGCAATTCTGGTCTTGTCTGGTTCCCAATAAATTTTTGAAACATTTTATAAAATGTACTGTTAGAATTTCAATTGGGACTTCATTAAATCTACATAGCAGTTTTGGAAGTATGGCCATTTTCGGGTATTGGTTCTTCTTACCCAGGACCAAGGACTGATGTTTCATTTTCTGTTATCCTCTTTGATCTTTTTTTTAGAGTGCTGCAATTTTCAGAGTAGAGGTCTTTTACTTCTTTCATTAGATGGCTCCTAGGTATTTCATGCTTTTGGATGCTACTGTGAAAGGAATTCTTTCTGCAATTTCTTTCTCAATGAGTCTGCTATTCATATACAAGAAAGGTATTGATTTTGGGGAGTTGACCTTGTATCCAGGTCAACAGCTGACTGTATAAAGAAGATGTGGAGATTTTTAAAAATAAAATGGAGGGCCAGGGATTTAGCTCACTAGTTCTGGAACCTGCCTCGTAAGTGCAAGGTCCCAAGTTCAATCCCTGGTACCAAACAAAACATAATAAAGTGGAGTATTACTCAACCATAAAGAATGATAAACTTGAGACATCTATAGCTAAATGGATGCACCTTGAAGTCATACTCTTAAGTGAAATAAATAGGGCACATATGTGTAAATACCAAATAAGTTCTCTGGTTTGAGAAACTGAAAGTATAAGTGAGAATCATAATGTGCAACAGGTGTTGCAAAATAGAAAATGTTCAAGGGAGAGGGGACACAAGGAAGGGAAGCAGGGGAGGGGAAGTAAATGGGGAGGGGTGGTGGGGTTGATGGGTGTATCTTGATGTTGTCTGTACTGTATGTTAAGGTAGAATAATGAGGTAAAATATATTTTGACTGGCTGTCAGTGTGGGATACATTTGTAAGGACCTGCCTTGGGTTTTTAAATGCTTAATGTGTTGATAAAGTAATACAAATAAATAAAATATAAAAATCTATATTTATATTAATATTATTTATTTCATTTCATTAAATTAAAGATAGACATTTGTCTGCCTTCATTGGTCTTTTCAAGAAACAGTTCAGATTTTTTTCTGTTTTTTTTTTTTTTTTTTGACACAGGGTCTTGTTTTTTATAGTTCAGGCTGGCCCTTCGCTCAGCCTCAAACTCACAGCAATCCTCCTGCCTCTGCCTCTTGAGTGTTAGGATTACAGGTGTGAGCCACCACGCCCAGCACTGTGGTATGTGATGCTGATTACTTCTGGGTGTGAGTTACCACGCCCAGCATTGTTGTGCCCGGTAAATAGGGATTGAACCTGGGCCGTTGCTTGCAAGATAGGCACCAGAACCACTGGGATAAATCCTCGGCCCTACTATTGTGTTTTAAAAACCTTAAAGTTTAAGTTTACCCTCTAACCATTTTAAGTGTACTGTTCAGTAACTATACAACAGATCAGATGAATTTTTATCTTTGAATACTGAAACTCTGTACCTAATAAATACTAATTCCTCTTAGCCCCTACTATCACCCTTCTATTTTCTGTTCCTATGATTTTCATAGCTTTAAATATTTCATATGAGTGAGATCCTACAGTTTTTATCTGTTTATGACTGGCTTATTTTTCCTAGCATAATGTGCTTGAGGTTGAACTCTGTTGTCCCTAGGCTTTCTTCTTCTTTAAGGCTGTATAATATTCTATTACATACATACCACATTTTCCTTATCTTTTCTTCTCTTGCCACACCTAATGTGGCATAACACATTCATGAAGTATGGGGTCATATCATGTCCTGTTCCATGTTGAACATGTGCTTAACTTTGATTTTTCTCTTGCAAATCTCTCTTTAAAGCTATTATCTTTCTTCAGAAAGTGATAGAAAAGGAAGAAAGTAAGCACAAAAATCAGGAAAATACTGTGTAACTTCAGATACTGGTAATTTTTTACTCTTCATTTTAAAATCAGGACTACTATTTTCTGTTTATCGATAATCACATATTACACTTTTGATTGATGCTTTACTTCAATATATTTGTGTGTCTCTAAGGTTTAAATTGATTTTTCTTCTCCATATGAGACTATTAACTTGTTGCTATAAAAGTTTACCCTACTTATATTTATTGTTATAATTTAAAGATTTCATTTTAAATCTACCTTCCTCTTTTGTGATTTGCAATTTGTAGGATTCCTTAATTTTTACCGAAGAATATACTTTCTTTCATCATGCTCAATATGTTGGAAGCAATTGTACATAATTTTTGGGAAAAATTGTTTCACAATTAAACTATGATTGGCCCCATCTTCCTGCCTTTAAACTGGCAATAACATGCCAAAGCATAACTCCATTTTCCTCTGGTCACAGCTGGGACCTCCATGGACTAGTGATATCGTGATGTTCTAAGGCAAGATTACATCAGCTAAAGACATCCTGGATTTTTGAGAACCCAGTAGAAAGGTCTTACCTGGAGAGGGAGGGTTTCCTTATCAGTTTAACTCATCCTACCTACATCCCAATCAACATAAGATCCTCATCAGCATAAAGTCCTCACACACTTTTAGGATTATCACTGTCTTCTGAGTCATCTTTTACGCCCTAGGAATCCAATAAAGAGTGACAAGTTCAGGGTGTCTTCATCCTCTCTGCCCAGAGCAGCATTGATCAGGCCAGAACCCAGCTTCTTCTTTAAGTCTTATTTCTTGTCTTACTTCTTTAATTTGCCTTGTGCTGTTGTGGCTCACCAGAGACCAGGACCCACTGCAGAGGTTCTGGTAACATCTCCTTTTCCCTGTTCCCCACACCATCCACCTTAAACTGCAGTAGCTATTACCAGAAAGTTGTTCAAAGCATTTCTCATTTTCAAAGCACTGAGTGTAAGTTCAGTGCTGTCAATAGCCTGTCTGTGCCTGGGCTATAGGCCAGTCTGTGGGTGAGAGATGAATCAATGTCCACACTTCCAGGCTTCTACCTGTGTGTCACGGTGCTATGGAGGTCCCCTTCCCCTTTGGACTATATGAACTTCCAGCCAGTGGAATATGAAAAGTCCACAACTCCAGGAACACACTACTTCATCTTGTCCCCATTGTCCCAACTGTCCCAGTTTCTAACAACTGTCATCTCCCAGAGTCCTAAGCCATCCTCAGTCCTGCTTCTTGTTTTCTAAGGGTTGGCGGAAGAACAGTAGGTGGGCCCTTGACAGTGCTGCTTCCCAGGTCAACAGCCAGGCAGAAACAGCAAAGGCAAGGGAGCTGGGTTTGGTGCACAGGGCAGGCCAAACAGCACTGGGTATGGATGGCCCTAGAGAGGCTGTCTTTAGCTGAGGCCATCCCCAAGTAGACTTGGCTGAGGCTGAGCTGGGCAAAACCCCACTCCTCAGCAGCAGGCCGAGGCTTCCACTCCAAAGATGGAACTAGGTGGCACACTATGGCACCCATGTGTAACCCTGCTGTTAGTCACTGGTGTTCGTATTTCCTCTCTCCACCAGGTCACGAGCTTCGTGAGAGCTGACTGTACCTGTCTTGTTTAAGGCACATCTCCAGTTCCAAAAAACAACTTCTAGTAGGTCGTGTGTGTGTGTGTGTGTGTGTGTGTGTGTGTGTGTGAGTGGTCCTGGGAATTAAACTTAGGGCCTCTGACACACTGGATAAGTGTTCTAACTCCAAGTTACATCTCCTGTGTCCTTCCTTTTTTTTTTTTCTTTTGAGACAGAATTTCACTAAGTCACCTTAGCTGCCCTTGAAGTTGTAATCCTCCTGCCTCAGCCTCTGGAATAACTGAGATTATAGGTGTGTGCCACTGTGTGTGACTTTAGTAGACTCTTATTAAGCATTAGTTGAATAAGTAAGTAAATGATACACCTTTAGATATGAGAAAGTGTCAAGGCTGAAAATAGAAGAGGGGAAAGGAACCTCCCCATCCCCCCATCTCATATAGAAAGGGACGTTATGAGATACAATAAAACAAATAATCCTCAAGTCTACAAAAAAATCAGGGAGCATAGAACATTTCTCATGTCATTTAAAAAATACAGCTGGAAAGAATATTTATGACTTCCAAGTCCAAGGAGAGATGTAAAATCATTGCCTGGGGCCATGTTTTCTACTCTCCAGGAGTAGATTTTTAAGGTTTCCTGGAAGACCCCCCTGCCCAGGCGCACCTCCTACACTACGTGTGTGTGTGTGTATTCAGGAGCAATTCGGGTGGATTTTGTATACACACACACAGAGCTGCTTCCCGACAAGGCTCTGTGATCAGTGCTATTGCTTGTTTAGAAATATCAGAGTGCAGGGCCGGGGAGTTAGCTCAGTGGTTCCGGCGCCTGTCTTGCAAGCGCAAGGGCCCGGGTTCGATCCCCGGTAACCACATAACAATACTGGGTGTGGAGACCCACACCCAGCAGCAACCAGTACCACATACCACAGTGCCGGGCATGGTGGCTCACGCCTGTAATCCCAG
>PVIR01006846.1:38489-63901 GCA_004026965.1 Petromus typicus
AATACTGGGTGTGGAGACCCACACCCAGCAGCAACCAGTACCACATACCACAGTGCCGGGCATGGTGGCTCACGCCTGTAATCCCAGCACTCGGGAGGCAGAGGCAGGAGGATTGCTGTGATGTGAGTTTGAGGCTGAGCTCAGGGCCAGCCTGAACCACAAAGCGAGACCCTGTCTCAAAAAACCTAAAAAAAAAAAAGAAATATCAGAATGCATCTAGAAGCAGGTTCCAGGATGCTGTCCTCAATGCCGTGTTAATCAGACCCACACACTGACCCAGGCTGGCTTCTCTGTCTTTTATCCCATCAACTCCCTCTGCCTGGGGAGGCTCTGGGACACTCAGCTGCTCTTGGGAACTGGGCCCAGACATATTTGCATCTTGCTTTCTCTGCTGGTAAGCAAAGACCAAAGACCAAACTTCTCCCCAAAGACCAACTCCATGAGCAGAGCAAAAGGAGGCCATAAAACAGAGAAGCCCAGGGCTCAGCGGAGCACCTGTTCGCTAGCTAGGAGAGGTGAGCTTTGGACCTTTGAACCACCAACTCTCCCCTCCTGGTGGCCTCATATAATTAGGAAAGTGTACATGACTTCCCCATGGCTGCAGAGCACAGACGGCTTTTGTTAGCTCAAAATGTTCTCCTCCCAGACACCCTCCCTGGCTCTATGTTGAAGTGCAGAGTTCACAGACACTCTGCCCCAAGACACCACACAATCCGTGCTTGCACTGCCTTGGAAGAGAAAAGACATTTTGGTTGGACATTAAATCCTCACAGTCCTGTGTGCAGTTGCGTCTATCCGCATTTTACTCATGAGGAACATAAATTCCTAAAAAGGGTATGTGACTTACCAAGGGCTATTAACTAGTAAGTGGTTGAGTTGGGGCTAATTACTGTTTTTAGTCACTAATTCAGCAGCTATTTGGAAAAAAGTCACTTCATCTTGGACCAGGGCCCTGTGGTATTGATTGCTATATGCAGTGGCCAACTCCATCACCATTTGCCTCCTCTGGTGGATGTCGGCACCTGCTCAAGACCTTGACAGTCTTCAGCTACAAGATTCCCTCTGGGGCAGAAGAGAAGGGGGAGGTTTCTACAGCATTACAATTGGGCCCTAAAGGAAAGATCATGAACCCAGAGGGCCTATGGGAGTCCCAACAGTGGCACAGTTGACATCTTCAGCACACACAGGCATCAGTCAAATAGTAGCCCAGCCAGGTAGATTCAACCAGCATTGTGGGACCTTGACAGAGATTCTGCCCAGGTTATGCACAGGGTTGTGCAGGTATGAGTATGTGTGTACACACAATGAGAGCGTGCTCAGTCTGTGAGCACACGTCTGTATACCTGCACAGGCAGGATGCTGTATACACTTACTGCATTCCAGAAACCAAAAACCTTGAAGGCTAGATTTGGAAAACCATCTGCCTTCTCATTCCATGGCAATCGAATCCTTTCAGGGCCCTGACACCTCTTGAAAGTCCAAGCCATTTGGAAATAATCATCATCATAGTAGCTATGCTAATTGACCACTGTATTAGTTCAGGTTCTCTAGAATCAATAGAAAACACATGATTAATATTTAAGGGGAGTATTAGGTTTCTGGGATCAGAGGCAGGAGACTCCACTATGGCCATCCGCCAGATCTGAGAAGAGAGAGTCCATTACACCTATCTCAGCCCAAGGATGTGCAAGCCACATGTTCTGGGATCAGGACCAATGCTAAAGCCTTGAAAGCTCCCCAGAGAGTCACCCGTGTAAGAAACTGGAGAGTATTGTCCAAAAGTGACAGCAGCCAAGGACACACTCGCTTAGGAAGATTGGAGTTCTTGAGAAATGGGCACACTTCCTCTGCCTTTCTCTGTTTTATCCTATCCAGGCTGTAAACCACCTGTGGGTGGCCCCTCCACCATCAATTTGTTGGTGTTTGTGTGAATCATCCACAGACACACCCAGAGCTGTGCTCTACTGAGCTAGAGTCCTGCACAGTCATGACAACCCTGTCTTTTGGTACTACCTACAACTTTGGAGAAGTGTAGCCCTTATGTCTCAAGATAGCCGTGTGAACCTTTGGCTGTTATCATTAGCCCTTTTTTATGGATGGGAAAACTGAGGCTAGTAGAGTCCAAACTGAGGGTCTCCTGGGTGTAATTCAGGAACAGCACCCAGTAATTCTGGATCATCACCTCGTCATCGAACCCAGACTGCCACTGTTCCCAGGAGCTGCACAGTCACTGGTGGTTTTTTCTCTGTTTGTTACAGCTGAGGGCCCCAGATAGGCTGAATATTGGAGCTTAGGGACATTTGACAGATTTTATCTTCCCAAGGTAAAGACACGGTACCAGAGCAGCTAGGGAAGGTTATTCTTGGCCAGAGACCCAGTTGCAAATGCCCAGCATTTTCTGTCTGCTTTTCTAATGCTACCTCTGAAGCAAGTAGCATTGGTCACAGGGGTAGAACTGAAGCATCCATAGGACCCAGGACCTGCAGTCAGGAAACCACCAAGGAAAGCTCAGGCTAGGACAGGGTGGGTTGAAGGGAAGGGTGTCCAAGACCTGGTCCCACTGGGTTCGACATGTCACGTGTCAGAGCAGAAACAGGGCAGTACCAGAGAACCAGGGCTGTGATTCTGCCCTCTCCCATCATGAGGTGACCTTCCTTTCCCCAGCAGTAATGGCTGCTTCTAGAAGCTTCCTTTTGTTAGCTTCATGGGAACTGACATCTCCAGAGAGGGCTTAGTCAGCTGAGGAAATAGAAAGGGGAAAGCTGAATAAAAATTTCTACATATTTGTTTTAGAGAAAATCATATTGATATTGAAAAGATGTCTGGGTGTTTCTTTAGCATGCAAGAGCACACACATATACACACACAGCCTCCAGCCCTAGTTAATTATGAACATGCGCCTTTTTCTCATAATGAACAATGACCCCTCTACCTACACTACACCAGATGTAGAGGGCTGGAAGAAAACCTCCAGGCACGCTTGAACAGGGCACAATTTGGACAACCAACCAGGGCTGCCCCTCGTGTGATGCTCTCTCCAGCAGGCTGCATAACCAGCAAAAACACACCCTGCCTGTGTGGATTTATTCATGTTTCCTGTATCAGTTAGGAGATGGAGTCATAGCACATTAAATATTTACAATTATCAGAGGAAAGACAGCGCCGAACCAAGATAAGATGATAGTTTAAAAATATTTACAACGAACACATCTTGCTTCTTCTGGTTCTTCTCTTGGGCCTGGCATTTCAGGTCTCTGATCTCTGTAGTATTCTATTTTCTTTCCTGTAGATACCCTGTAGCTTTAAAGATGTCTGAGAGAGTTTCGTGATTAAGTCTGAAAACTACTGTTACGGAGGGGAAAGACATTTGGGGAATTTGACTCTGGGCCCCCCAAGCACAAGGGCCCTGCTTGGAATTTCTTAGCTAATGTGTGAATCTCCTGGTCTGTCGGGAGTCAAGACTTTGGATGGCTGATCTGTGATGCTGTGGGGAGAGAGCAGCAGTTACTGAACCCGGATGAGTTGGTCTTTTGAATATTTAAGTGATCTTGGACAGAAGAGTTCATATGGCACATCCAATAGCTTCGTTTGTGAGTTCAACTTCAACATGTTCCCCACGATCACACCGAGAAAAAGCACTTCACTGTGCTTGATTCAAACCTTGATTCTCTATAAGATCCCAGCCAGGGAAGACAAAGAGTACAAGTTCAACCGACACATGCCACATCTGCCACAGCAAGGAGAGAAGAGTGTCAGACAATGAAAGCCAGGAAAGGTCACTGGGCCCTTTGTTTAATTACAGAGAATTTCAAAAAAGCATCAACTGTGAAATACTTGGAGAGCCAGAGAGATTAAAAAAAAAAAAAAACCAACCTCTGGGATGGGATGTCAGGGAATTATCAGGGGTCATGGACATTTTATTTGATGGGTGCTGTGTTTGACCTTGCAGCAAAGTGGCTGGCTCTCCTCCTTGCCCTGGGCATCCCCTCATGTCTTTGCTCCCTGGCAGTATCTGCCCCAGGGCCCTGCAGGCCTCAGCTGGGTGTATGAGGCAGCGCACGTTTCTGGTGTGTATTTATATCGAGGTGGCTCTGTTGCCAAGGAGCGCTGAGAGAAAGCAGAGTGGAGATAACTTCTAATCCACCTTTCTGTGATAGTGCGGCGCAAAGTGAAGAGACCCAGGGCTCTGTCCCGGGGTCTGGCCCGGCCCTGGGAGGGGCAGCCCTGGGGTGTTGTCTGCAAAGGCAGCAGGCACTGGGGGGAGCTTCTGCCTCCAAAAGTGCTGGTGACCAAACCAAAGGGAAGCTACACTCTGGGCAGCAAATGGAGAGAAGAGGCCCGGAAGGAGAACTCATTTGTAAGTAATGAGAAAAATACCTAAGTATTTAAAAGTGTGAGATTTGGCAGCTGGAGAATGAGCCTCTGCAGTGTCAGGACTGTCATGGAGCCAAGGGGATGCTGGGAGTAGAGAGAGGAAGTTCCTTGCCCCAGGTCACAGGGAAAGCTGGTGACAGAGGACCGGAAGTCAGTCCCATACCCAGTGGGCTCCTAAATGGGAGTGGGAGCTGTCCCTGCTTGCCTGACAGTCCATAAGGACTCAGTCTCAGTGAACCCTGACTCCTCCTCTGAGACGATGGGTAGAAGCTAGAGCTCTACACAGGAGTGAAGTTGGGGCTGGAGCTAGAGGGGACCAGTCTATCTAAGCACCAGAGTTGTGTCTCAAGGTAAAATATGGTGATGTGGCCACAGCCATGCAGCTGGCTTCACAAAGAACTAGACTCCCTCCTGAACTCCCTCTTGATTGAGCTTGAGGGACTCATTCAGGTGCGAGAGACCTCCGTTTCTTCATTTCTTGAATGGGAGCGGGATACAGTTATAACCTGAATGTTTGCACTCTTCACCGCAATTTCATGTGTTGAAACCTGATCACCATGTGAGAATAGCAGTGGTGGGACTTTGGGGCTGATTAAATCATGGGATGGGGCCCGTGTGGATGGGGTTTCACCACAATGGGACACAGCAAGGAGAAGCTGCCCTTGAACTGGGAAGAAACAGGATTCTTTAGACATATACTTGGCCAAAACCTTCATCTTGGACTCTTCAGTTTTGCAGGACCACAAGAAATAAATTTCTACTGTCTGTAAGCCACCCAGACTCTGGTACATACATTTCGTTGTCATAGCCTGAACAGAATAAGACAGTTACATCTTCATAGACTCATGAGACTCTCATATGAAAATAGACATGAACAATATTTGTCCTAAAAACTGTGCTTGACAATGAAGACTTTTGATTCCTGAGGAACTGGTTTTCCATTAATGAGCATCAGACATTAATAATTTGTCATTTTGTATTCTCCCCATCCTTGTCTTTTCTTCTTCCCCTAGATGCTTTCTCCACGTCAGGCAGCTTCAGGTGGGCATGAGGGAAGAGGTGATTACAGTGAGTTGACTGCTGAGGCTGGCTGGTCCTGCATGCTCTCCATAACATGCTGCCTGGATCCAGAAGTGCCTGCAGGATATGAAGACTTCAACAAGCTGACCCCACAGGAGCCTGAGGGAGGAGGGGTGACCCTAAAGCTCTAGCTCGAATTTCTGACATCTTATGACTTTGTGGCACAAAAATCCCTGAGAGAGAGTGGTCTTTTCACAAGAATTTCAATCAAGGTTGATGAAAAAATACAGAACAATTCACAATGTAAAAGTAGTCCCAGTAGCAAAGCAGCGCAGTGGTTTGGAATTGAGCTCCTCCCGGGCTTGGAATTTCAGCGTGTGGGGTCATTTTTCTCTGCAGCTCAGGACTGGTAAGGATTGGGGTTGAGAAGCGATTCAGTCCAGGCCTAACAATTCAACATGATCCTGCGCAGGCCCAGAGAAGCTCTGCATTTTGTTTTGCATGCAAGCTATTCCCCGAGAGTTCTCACCATAACTTGTCCCTGAGTTGTTCTGGGTTCTGGGATTTGTAGATTCCTCTAGTTCATCTGGCTGATGGCCAAGGTCAGAAGGTACTACCAGCAGGATCTCTTCCCTGGTCTGTGGATATCAGCAACATCTTCCCCTAGATAGGCAGACTGGAGAGTCCAGCAGCAGGGTGACTAAAGGCCTTGAAGAGCTGACCTGGAGTTCAGTGGGTAGTGAGAGTTGTAACTTCCAGATCAAGAGTGAATCAAAAAGAAGAAACTCTTGCTCCCTGAGCATCAACAATACAATCTTGGCAGCGAGTTTCCCTTTTATTGAAAATGCCTTCCAACTTGTCACCCTGTGGCAGAGACCCCAGCTCAAACCTTGATCAAGCTTCACAGCCTGCCCCCTATCAATGGCACCTTTCATGTGCCTACGAAGCTCTTACCCGACCTCCACTGGCCTGGTTTAAGCTGAGTAAAGGTCTTAGTTAAGGTTGGTTTCCATAGTAAAGCGAAATACAAGAGGAGCAACAACGTCACAGTTCCTGGTTATCTGTAGAGGGGACAGGACTTCAGGCCACGATCAGAGAATAAGAGCAAGATGTACGAGGTCCAATTCCAATCACACGGAGAACATATAGCAGGTCTGGGCAACTCAAGACGTCAGAGTCAAGAGTGGGATCATCCTACCAACAGAGGTTGGTCTGAACTTGGGTCCGGAAGTAGGGCAGGAGTTCTGTTATGTATGTGGACAATCTCTGAGGAGCTCTACGAGATCACAGTGGACAAACCAGCACTGAGAGCAGGGGACCAGAGCCCCTGTTGTCCCTAGCAAGAGTAGACTTGGAACAGAGGGCAACTGGGCCTATCAAGTACAAGTGCAGAGGTTGTCAGTTATAAGGCCAATGTTTGGGTCTCTCCTTCAGCCTTCCTAGGCACCATCCTCTTCAGGACACAGCCCAAGGCCATCTCCTAAAAACCAGGTTTCCTTGATTCCAGAAAGTGCTTTTTCTCTGCTTGACTCTAATCCCTCCAGAAGAACATCTCACTCAATTCCTTCTATCCTTACACTTGCAGTGAAGCTGTGCAGAGGGCACAGCACTTTCTCCTGGGTATGGGGGCAACTACAGGCAGGCCATGACCCAAACACTCAGCAAACACCTTTTATATCTCACACCTCACCTGGGTGACCCCATTTCTAAAGTACTTCTCAGCACCACCCACAACCAAATGGAGGTCTCTAGGGTGCTCGCTGGCTCAAGAGCCCTGCTCAGTGGGAGGCACCCATCAGCAAGGCCCACAAGTCCCCTCCGCCATGAGGGGAGCAGGGCCAGGGTTTCAGGAAGTGAACAGTGAGAAACTTGCTTCTTTACTGGACAAGATGCCTCCGCATTGATTCATTTTAGGAACTATCGTTTGCTCACTGACTTTTTGAAAATTAATCCTTAAGGGTGGAAGACAACTCAGAAGCACTCAAGAGTACGGCTTACAACTGACCTCTGCCCTTCCTTTGGATTCTTTCTTGACTTTGTATGGTAGCCTCAGAGTGACACTCTGCCAACCAGACCTTGTCACCTGCTGGGCAGCTCACTGAGGGCCCATTGGCTCTGTCTGGAAAATCTCTTCTCTCTCCCTTGTCTCCCATCCCCCACTATCCAAGCACAGCCTTTGTTGACGTTGACAGCCCCTGCCTGGACCATCCTTCATCCTGCCCATGGCAAACTTTGGAGAAAATAAAAAACCCTGCTCCCCTAATCTCATTAGAAGGGCTGCAAATTGAATTTGGCCCCTCTCAGTGTCCCCTTAGCTGGCTGTCATTAGGAGCAGCGGCTGGGCCTTGGCTGAGACCCAAAGACCGGCTAACTGAATTTGAGACGCTGTGGTCTTGACAGGCCAAAGGAGGTAATTGAAGAGCCGTGGGGCTCCTGCTAACATTTCGGGCTGGGATTACACTGGGGATCCGAAACCCCCATCTGCAGTGGTGTCGGGGGCACTAAAAAGTCACCCACTTGGCTTCTAGGGTCGGATTATTGATAAAGAGATCATTCCCTATGGAAGGCAGAGGGGAGATGGGGGGTGGCACTTGGTTACTGTGTGAAGCGGGTGTCAGAGCTGGGAAGAGAAGGCTGTTGCCTCTGAGAGTCAGCAAAGCACCCAGAGTTAGAAAGAATGTGCAGGAAGTGTCGCCTAAAGACAAGAAACAGCAGTGAGGAGAATATCAAATGAAATCAGAGTAAGAGGAAAAGAAATACCAAACACTTGAACTCACTTCTAGATTGTAAGACCTCAGGCAGTGCGAGCAGTATATGATCATATCACCAGAGGGGTAATAAAGACACGAAAAAGCTGACACATTCAGGACATACTTTGGTTTTCTTTGCTGGTCTGCACTCAGTTGTATCTGGGGTACACATACAGAACCCCAGATCCAGGGGGCCAGCTGAATTTATCAAGTTCCCATGGATGATAGAGACTGACTGAGATTTCTGGGGCCCTTTACTTCCTAGGATCTATTGTAAGTATGCTAATGAGCCTGAAAATTCAGAGAAAAATCTGTTCTAACAAGGAGAAAATGAGCAATAATTAATCAGCTACTAGGTGGGAGGCCTAGCGTTGAGCTGTTATGTTCATTTGGTAACTCGGTCTCCACACCACAGAAGCAGACAGGCAGGACTATTACCAGCATCTCTACTTTGTTGACAAGGAGATGAAGACTCACACAGATATGCCAGGCTCTTGCCTGAGGGCTGGGGCTGGGATTTGAACCTAGGAGCTGCCTGGCTGTGATGTTTCTTAGGCCTCCCTGGCTTAGAGAGCAGTGATTTTTTCCCCCTCATTTTTTGTTTCTGTAAAATAAGAACACTGACCAGCTCTGCTGCCCAGAGATGGTTAAGAGTGTGAGCTGAGGAGGGAGACCGGCTCAGGGTTCCAAAGTGTTGGGCACCTCCCAACCTCTCTGTACCCTCCTGGAAAACAGTAGAAATATATATGGTCCTTAACTCATGGTGGGGTGAACCCCAGGTTAAGCTAAAAATACAAGCTGTAAATGCGTTTCTACACCGAACCTACCAAACATTAAACCTTAGCCCGATGTACTTCAGATGCACTCAGAACAATTACCTCTACCTACAGTTGTGCAAAATCGTCTATCACAGGTTAATTTTATAATAAAGTGCTGAAGGGTTCATACATTAAATACTGTACTAGCATAATGTGGACAAATCTTCAATTGAACTGTCGTCAGGCCTTTGTTGTGGCTTTGCTGTGAGGATTATGGGAGTTATTGTGTGTGAAAACTGCACTACGATGTGCTTGGAGCATCACACAAGTGACTGCATGGCGTTGAACTGCCAGCACTTGTATGCAGTATCTACTCACAGATCTGAGAAGCTACATCTGAAAGTTTGTCATGCAAGTATGAAACCACTGCCCCCAGGGACTCTAGTGCTCTTCCGCCCCAGTTTTGAGACATATTTGCCTCCCTAGAACTTGTTTTTAGGTGCTATCTTGGCTCCACAATAATGAATTTGAGGATTTTTCTTCTGTTGATGCTACACATGGGTTTGGTTTTTGGTTTTTTTTGTTTTGTTTTTTTGAGACAAGGTCTCGCTTTGTGGTTCAGGCTGGCCCTGGCCTCAAACTCACATCACAGCAATCCTCCTGCCTCTGCCTCTCGAGTGCTGGGATTACAGGCATGAGCCACCATACCCGGCACTGTGGTATGTGGTACTGGTTGCTGCTGGGGTGAGTCTCCACGCCCAGTGTTGTATGTGGTTAACTGGGGATCAAACCCAGGTCCTTACGCTTGCAAGACAGGCACCGGAACCACTGAGTTAAATCCCTGGCCCTGGTTTTTGGTTTTGTTCTCTTGCTTTTATTCTCCTCTAGCTTAAATTCTCTACGCAAGGTAAGAGTTAGGCTGCTTCATGAACGCAAGGCCTTCACCTTGAGTTATATTCCCAATCCTGTTTTCCACTTTTTAATTTTGAGATAAGGGATGGGTACGTCCTTAAATTGCCCCATCCAGGCTCAAATTTAACATTCCTTCTGCCTCAGCCTCCCTGAAGCCTGGTTTTACAGGTACGCGCTACTGTAACCAATTCACCAAGGACTCTTGATGTACCTGGTTTTTACAGACGTCACTTTAGCAATACACATGCTCAGGTAGCTTCTTGGGAATAGATTTCAGTCCTATTTTTTAAAAAATGAGGGCAGGGCACATATCTTATATTTTTCATATTGCATTATGTTTTCATATTGCATTATACCTGCAGCATTAACTACAGCCTCAGAGTTTATCGAAAATGTCACAGACTGTAGAAGCCTCCCTTTCCCGGGAGCTATTTCCTGCCTGTCACTATCCCAGGGATATTCAGGTCTCAGATGAAATGAACACACATTGGCACTTACCGTGGCTGGGTTCTGGCTTGTTACCTTGCACACATTGTCTCATGGAACCCACCTATCAATTCTTTGAAGAAAAATCTTAAAATCCCCATTTTGCAGGTGGGAAGGCAGCTTCCAACAGCTTAAGTTAGACTTCAAGGATCCAACGAAATCACTAAATGGAGGATCTGGAATTGGAACCCAGCCCCTCTCATTTCCTCCATCTGCAGAGAATCTCTGACACACTCCTGTTTCAGCACAACCCTTGGAGCGGTGAGAAAAGTTACAACAAATAATTGTTTTTAGATGCTTAAAGTTGTTAGTTAAATGAGCTACGATCAAAAATGACACGAATGTTCAAAAATTCTTTTTAAAGGATTATCCCAGTAAAAGAGACACTGTCAGGAATCCCTCTCAAAACACTCCCCTGCTGTTTTCAAATGCGCTATTCCATCGTCCTTGCCACTTTCTGGAGCAGCTCTGGAAACCCTCTTTTGAGGATTTTGAGTACCTTCAGTTGCACTGCCCCAGCTGCTTCTGTCTTGAACACATGAATCAATTCAAAATATTTCCCTTTCACTGTCATTTTGACTCTGGGGAAGAGCCACACATGCCCGACCTGACGAGTCAGGTGAGTGAGGAAGCACTGTAATGTGTTCATTTGACAGAACTTGTAAATATTCTCAATCAATTCAGGACGCTGTGGCAGCCACAAAAAGACATTCTGTCAATGTGACCTTTTAACTGTATCAAAAAACAAAGCAAACAATATCAACAACAAAGAACTGAGCTGGTTGCTCTACATCCTCCACTAGTTGGAAGGTTCACAAAAGGAGGCAAGACGCTAACGACCCTGCCCTCGGGAGAATGAACCTGCCTATCCCTCCTGCGGAGTGGGAAGTATACCTCCCCACCCCACACACATGGTCCCCCTGTCCCTGTGACAAGTAACAAGTCGAAATCCCAGTCTCTCCTTGTAACCGTTGCCTGCCTGTCCCCCTGGCGCAAGGCTGTTGTCCCATCTCTGCTGATGACAATTCAGAGCTATCGATTCTAGGCAAGTCCTGGTGCCCTTCCCAGGTCAGAAGAGAAACCCAACTATTGTTGAGGAAATACAGTGTTCTGTTCACTACATCAATTAGGCTGACCCCAGGGCTCCCACGGTCCCTGCCCCCCATTTGCTGTGACAGCTGCCATGCTAATGAATCCACACTGACATGATAATTAAACCATTACTGAGGTAGGGCTTTCCTAGTCATCACTGCTGCAGCAAGGGAGGGTGGATCTGGAGTGTCCAAGGCTTGAGGAGGCGGTGGGGAATGCTGGGGGGTCTGAGGTGACACGTGGTGCCTGGGTTATTCCCTGACAGCCCCCAGGGGCAGACAGGCTGGAGCAAGGCAGCTGCCACTTCTGGTGCTGGTGGCAGAGGACGGGAGGGAAGGATGTTGACAGGCTGCTGCTGCTGCTCTTCGTCCTCAGAACCCTTCATGGAGAGAACCCTGAAAGGAGTTTCTGTCCTTCGTGGGAGGGTGGACGCCCTGTCAATCCCCAATGGCCCAGCCTCCCGGACTCCAGGGAGGGTCTGACCAGTGGCCCCCAAAGCCGCAGGACCTGGCTTTGCTGGCCTCTGTGAGAAGAACCAAGTGACATTCTTCTCACTGTCTCGGGGCCACAGCACACACACCTTGGCTTCTCTGCAGTCTCCTGACAGCCCGCCTGACTCGTTGAGATTCCAGCCTCTGTGTTCTGTCCCTTCTGCTACAGCACATACTTGGGGCTGCCAGACTGAGCTCCCATCAGAGACTGCAACATATTGATTGTGGATCTTTGTGACCAGAAGACTTTGCTGGGCCTTCATTTCCTGTGTTGTAAAATGGGCTCAGAATTCTTGCCTTCTCCACTGCGCAGGGGACTAAATGAGATGGTTATGAGAAAGGCCTGAGACAGCATTTCACACGGACCACAAATGGCAGAATCTCACCGACCACAGTCATTTCTCCATAGAAATAAGTTCTATTGGGCTGGGGATTTTGCTCAGTGGTTCTGGTGCCTGCCTTGCAAGTGCAAGGGCTTGGGTTCGATCCCCAGGAACCACATACAACAATGCTGGGCATGGAGACTCATGCCCTCCTGTAATCCTAGCACTTGGGAGGCAGAGGCAGGAGGATTGCTGTGAGTTCAAGGCTGAGCCCAAGGCCAGCCTGAATATAAAAGTATGACCCTGTCTCAAAAAAAAAAAGAAAAGAAAAGAAGTAAATTCTCTTGATGGAACTTAACCCAGTGCTTGACATGGTAAAGGTATGGAAATAGCAACTATAGTGTTTCTAAAAGTGATCCAGACAAGGCCAGCAATGCCCCTAGATGCCCCTAGGAGGTATATGGAGTATACACAAAAGAAGAAAGAGGGACAGAAAATAACATTCCTGGGGAATAGAGGCAGGAAGGACTGTCTTGGTTTAGGAGTTGTAGGTATCACTCTAGGAGAGGTGACTTATCAAATATGTATCTATCTGTCACTCTGTTCATGAATCCATCCATCCATCTGTCTCTCATCCATCTTCCTGTGTGTTCATTAGCCAACCATCCATCTATCCACTTACCCATCTATCTACCCACTTATCTATCTATTTCCCCATCTGTCCATTCATCCATCTCTCCATCTTTCCATGTGTCCATCCACCTATCTATCTTTCCATCATCCATTCATCCCTGTGTCCATCTCTTATAAAAACATAAACATACATATTTAGAGCTTATGACATGGAAGTGAGCACAGGTAAAACTAACAAACACCTGGTTTGGTCAGTAAATGAACGGAAGCTGACTTAGGGCTATAGCTCCATGGTGAGAGCTTGCCTCTCTTGTCAGAGGTCTGGGTTCCATCCTAAGTGCAACAAGAGAATAAAATAACATTACACAATAAAATAGATGAATAAATAAAAGGCTACGTGAATTAGGTGCAATCTCTGTCCTCTGGCCATTCTGCACAGTGTTTTGAGCAGCATGGAGGCTGTTCTTCCCCAAAATCTAACACAATTCAGGCTGAGCTGTGACTCATAGGATGGAAAGTGGCCTTATGTGTGCACTTTTGCAAGAAAACTAAAGTAACACTCAGAGATAACTAGGAGCAGAAGGGTTCATTAGTGAGCAGGTAAAGAACCCCAATTCCTGAAGTCACATCCATATATATCTTAGAAAGTGTTGAGATTAATTATTAATGTCTGCTATGGCTGCAGGATCAGAGAGAAAGAAATGGCTTCACGCCAGGTGTTTATCATCTCCGCTCTAACAAGATCTAAGGTGTCACCGGTTATGGAATTATGTCTGTCTATCCATCCATCTATCATGTGTCTATCTGCATGTATATTGTTGTCTTGCAGGCATAAGGATGATGCAGTCCTGACCACTTCACACTGTGAGCCATTAGTACCTGAATCTGCTGCGTGAACCTGTCTTGGAATTTTTCTTCTCCTTGCCAGTTACCTTAACCAAACCACTAAGCCTACAAACATTAAAAAGAAATGTCATTGAAAAGAAATCTGGATGCCTTAAAAGATTCTGATTTGGCAAAGTAGCCAAAAATTCAAAATATTAAAAAACTAATTTAGCACTGCACCACAAATATCCACTTTGTCAAGTGTTGGGAATAAGGAAGTAAATGGACCCGTTTCCTCGCGGTTCTGTGTCCAGAGCTGATGTGTGAAGGCAGAGGTGGAAAGCAGGGGTCCACACACGTGCAATCTCAGTTTCAGGTCCTGTAAGGAGACACGGTAGCTGTGGGGTTCCGGTTAGTGGGCTGGAGTGTCCCGAGTGTGCTGCTCTCACTGCTGTCCCCAGATACACCATGGGAGCTGACGCAGCTCTGCTTAGAGCTTGAAATTGAACTCTTGACAGTTCTACTCCCTGAGCCTGGTGTGATGGCCCATGCCTGTAATCCCAGCACTCCTGCAGGCTGAACCAGGACGACTGCAGGTTCAGATCTAGCTTGGGCAACTTGATGACTCAGAGAGACTCTGTCTCACATCCTGGAGACAGACAGACAGACAGACAGACACACACACACACACACAGAATTTCTACTCTCCATCAGCCTGTGGTACATGGAGGAAGAGCGTATCCCAGAAGAGAGTGCGAGATACGAGGAGGGAGGTAGGACCAGAGGGCCGCTTCAGATCCCGAGATGGTCCGTGTCCTGTCAAACCTTTGGACAGAGGATGGAGCATGTCGGAAAGCCTCAGGATGCTGCTTGTGCGCTAACGCATGGCTCCAGGGCAGGCAGCATGAGTGTCCCCGGGAGCTCCTTACTGACTCGGCTTCTCAGACCCACCTGCCTCACCCACCATGGTTGAATCCGAATTCAGCAGGACCTCAGGGGTTCCCTGTGCCCACTACAGCTGAGGCTGCTTTGGAGTCAGCATGGCGGTGTCATTCCTGCCCTCTGACTCTGTGCCCACACACCCTCTGCTCCTGGTAACCACGCTGTACCCTCCGTTCCTAGGCTGGCGTCAGATACCTGTTCTCTGAGCCCACTATTGTGCTCTGCTCTGTGGCCACGATCTGGTCGCCACAGCCCCGGGGTGGGAAGATACTGCCTCTGCCCTGCGGGGCCAAAGGTGACCAGTGCAGGCTCCCTCTCCACCTTCTCTGTATGTTTCCTAGGAGAAGAAATAGCAGCCTACTTCCCCAAGGAGAGTGGGATGGGGTGGAGAGGGGGAGAAAAGGACATAAGGGAGGTGGAGGGACATGAGGGATGGGGAGCCAGGAGAGCTTCAAAAGCCAAGAAGCTGTTCACCTGGATCCTAAAGTGCTGAAGGGTCAGTAACCGTTTTCCCTGCTGCTTGACTGTTTTCTACATTCGTCCCTATCATGCTCGAGCAGTGCATATCCATGGAGATGCCAGCCCTGTGCCAGGTCTTGAGTTGGTAGTCGGTGTTGAGGGCTTCCCCAGGGAAAGGAAGATACTCTGAGCTGGGCAGGGGCCAGGTAGAGACGATGGCCATGTGCTGACACAGGGAGGGCTCACTGTGTGTGTCACTGTGGGCCGGTCCTCCCTGTCTTCGATGCACACTGAGTGACTGAATTCTTCAACCACCCCATGCATGGGAACGCTCCATATAAACCAGAAAAAGGATCCAGGGTTCTCTCCTTACCAGTTCTGTTCCCTGGGATTCATTTTATGAGACATGCACAGTCTTGGGTATTTTGCATGCCCCCCACCATCCTGTGACATCGGTGACAGAATGAGGAGAGACCTGAGGTGGTGCCATTGGCTGGTTCTGAAGCCCTGTCTCCGAGGGCAAAGCTGGCATGCCTGCTTACTTGGCAGATAAAAGGTAAAGGGCAGCTGGAGGCGAGAGGATTCAGACTGCACATTTGTGCTCTTAGTTCAGTTTCTAAAACAGAATTGAATTCTCCAGAAACATAAGCCCATTGCTGCCCACTGAAAATGAAGAGCTTGTGGGCCCCCTCCTGCTGATAGGCCTTCAACAAATAATGGCAGAGATGAAGACAAGACCCTGGAGACAGCCAGGATGTCGAAGGGCTCACTCATCCATGTCCTGGGCCCACATAGACAGCAAAGTCCGCACTCGCAGCTCTCTAGGCTTTATTCTGCCCTCCCCCTCTGCGAAATCCTGGGGACTGTCAAATAAATGACAAGACTCATTTTACAAGTAGACCAGAAGTCTGCGAGTCAGGGCTGATTGCCTATCTTATCTTGAGTCATCAGTCTCTCATTCAGCCTTCCACAAACAACGCTCCAGTTGTAGATTTGCGCAAGGCTCTGACGGGCATTTCCCAGGGCCCTGGTCTGGCGGGAGCCTTACAGCAAGAGAAATGCATCTTCAAGGCACAGGGCCCAGCAGAGGAAGGCTCAGGCGCTGGGCACTGGGTGGCCTCTGGGCTCTAAGAGGGACGGTGACGTTGACCCTGGAGACAGCGATGGTGTAATTTGTACTTACCGGATGCTCCTTTCGCATTATGTGCTCTTCTTGCATTACCTCATTTAACCTTTATCCCTTTTTGGATAAAAAGACTGAGGTCCAGGAGGTTGAACAATTTTTCTAGGTTCATACATTTACTAAGTGAAAAAGCTGACATTTGAACCTCAGAGTTGTACAATAAAGTTTTCTTTTCCTTGCTTCCTCCTTCCTTTCCTCCTTTCTTTCTTTCTCTCTTTCTTTCTTTCTTTCTTTCTTTCTTTTTTTTTTTTTTTGTACTGGAAATTGAACTCTAACCCTGAGCTACATTATCAGCGCTTTGAATATCAGCCTCTTTATTTTGAGATAGGGTCTTGCTCAGTTGTCAGTTAAATTTCAGAGCCTTCAAAGCTTTCTCCAGAGCAGGTTTTCCTGGTCAAGCACGAGGTGACCACACCCAACAGCACCATCTCGTTGCACCTCTTCCCCAAGTTGGGCAGCTCTAGTCTTGATTATTTTTCCATGTCTGCTGCTGCATAGCATTAAAGACACAGGCTGGAATGTAAAAGAGATAGAACTACATGGAAGCAAAACAGAATGCAAGAAACAGGAATTAGCCAAGTATGCATGCAGTCATATGGTTTCAGATTAGCAGAAGGATTCTTCATTACTAGGAAGTGATGGGGCATCATGGGTCGGGGCTTCAGGCTCCAGGCTGCAGGCCCCAGGGCTGGACCCAATTTCAATGGCAGATTTAGAAGGGCAGCAAAGATCCTGGTCCTGGGCCCAGAGTAAAATCCAGCTCCAGGGCTTCCTCACTCTCCAATCTCTGCCCTTCTTGCTGTTCTCACATGTCAAGCAAGACTCATGCTCATTCCTGCTTTGCTGGGTGTCAGGGTGGAGAGAGAAAATGCGTGCGAAGCCCTTGACTGGGCATTTGGCTTATGACATGGAGTCTGATATCTATATGCACAACAAATATTAGCATTTATTTATATCTTGGGCTTCCATGTAAAATTGTATTTGAACCCCCTTCTTTTAAGCTGCTCAGTGGGTGTTCTGGCTTTCTTCACAGAGATCTTGAACATTTCTTATAATGTTTATGACTAGGCTTTGGAAGTTCCTCGTGGCTGTTTTGAATTGAAGCTTGAACATTTTCACTTGTGAACTATTTCAAATGTACTGGAAAAACTTTAAAAATCAACATTTTAGTCTAAGCCAAACTGGTTGATCATAGCCCTTTGTCCACGCAGAGCACATCTGATGGGCAAAATACCCCTCTGTGACAACCAAGGGAGTACTGTCCCTCTGCAAAGGATTAAGGGACTGGCCACACACGTCATTACCAGGGAGACACAGGCACTCCCTTGATGCCTACTCTGAGCAGCAGAGCTGTTGTGCTTAACTCCTAAAAAGTTCCCATCCTCCAAATTCAGCACCTCCATAAAGACACAAATGGGCAATAGATTGGCCTCGGCCTTATATGCCTAAGTTCCGAAGACAGAAGAAACATACTAATGTAAACATCACCTCTGAATAGTTTACCATTTCAGGTTGTGTTGGTATCTACTTCAAGAAAAGCCATAAAAAAAATAATACATGTCTAAATAGTAGTATATAGACTATTAGGTTGTTACTGATTTTTGTTTTGTTTTGTTAAAATGTGCTGTGCCTGTGAAGGGCACCAACTATGGACTCAGGTAAGTTTATGTTAGCCAATTGGTAAGACAAAATTTGTATTTCTCTGACAGCTACTAAAGGTAACTATTGTATTTACTATTCATTTTTAGTTCTGTGCATTTCCTCTTCATATCTATATTAGCAGGGTTGGAGTAAAGCTGCTGCTACAAAGTCCTACAAACACGGAGAAGTCTTTTGAAGTCTTCTATAACAGTATGGAGATGACCACAGAAGTCAGATAACAACCCTATATCAAAATAACAAGGAATAGGGCCAGAGATTTAGCTCAGTGGTTGCGGGGCCTGTCTTGCAAGCACAAGGACCCAGGATCGATCCCCGGTAACCACATACAATACTGGGCGTGGAGACTCATGCCCAGCAGCAACCAGTACCACATACCACAGTGCCGGGCGTGGTGGCTCACGCCTGTAATCCCAGCACTCAGGAGGCAGAAGCAGGAAGATTGCTGTGATGTGAGTTGGAGGCTGAGCTCAGGGCCAGCCTAAACCACAAAGTGAAACCCTGTCTCAAAAAAAAAAAAAAAAAAAAAACCAAAACAAGGAATATTGTGACAGAAACAGTGAAGTGAATCTATGGTTTTACCACCCTGAGCTTGGCTCGTCTCAGAAGACAAGCAGCCACAGCCTTGGGCCTGGCTCTTCTTGGTGGAGACCTGGTCAACTTTACTAGCCTTTCCCTCTCATCCCATAAAATACTAGAGTTTGGTTGTACAATGTCTACCCAGCTAAAGACTGCATTTCTCAGCTTCCTTATAGCTAGGGTTCATGTGACAAATTCATGACCAATCAGATGTTCATGGAAGTAATTTGTGCATTTGATAGTCATCAAAATGATCAACATTCATGTACCACTTTATTATATTCAAAGTATAGGCCTCCATGTAATAATATTTTAATTTCATGCTTTGAAATTTATGGAACATTTTTAAGGTTACTCTTAATTGTATTTTAAGGAATTCTTTTCTATACTTATGTCAAAATATTTTTTAACGCTGTTGTCAATGTTCACCTTTCACAGTTAGCTATTCAGTTCATTCACAATTTATTTCCTGAACAATATTTAAAGTAGGGACCCAAGTTCATTTTATATGAATAACCAGGGAGTCCAACGACACTGAGTAGAAAAACATCCTTTCCTCAGTGATTTGTACCCGTGTGACCTTTACAGGTGATGTTTTTAGATAACTGTCCAAACTAATGGCTCACGAGTACAACCCACACCAGTGCTGCTATGTCTTTACTATTTATTACAGCTTTATGAAAAGCCTTCATAACTCTTCCGGGAAAATTTTCACATTTCCTTCCCATTCTTTAAAAATTCTTGACCATTCTAGGCCTTTCTTTATTCTTCACTAATTTTAGGCTCAAATGGGATGTTATAGGTAGAAAATACCTGTGTATTATTAGAACTTCACAGATTAATTTCCAGAAAAATTTACATCTCTATGATATCGCTTCTTGTTGTCCATAAAACAGCATACCTCTCCAATTATTTGAGTTATCTTCCATTACATTCAATAACATTTTACATTTTCTTTGTAAAGGATTTCATATTTTAAAATTAGATTTACTATTATCCAACTGACAGTTTTATGGATAGAAGGTGTTTTCTACTACATTTTCTAATTTGTCATTTCAAATATATATGGATAGTATTGATTGTGGTACACTGATTGTGTAGGAATCCCAGAAATTTTAATAGTTTATCTGTAGTCTCATGCATGGACTACTTACTCTACAAATGATCATTAGTTTATTTCCTTTCTTGTATCTTTAGTTTTCCCCTTGTCCTTTTGCATTGGCTAGAAAGTAGCAGGTAAAGACAGGTTTCTGTATTTGTGGCCCAGTTTAGTGTGAATCTCTAAAGTTTCACTATCAAGTACAACATTTATCCTTGGTTGTTTTGTTTTGTTTTGTTTTGAGACAAGGTCTTTGTAGTTCAGGCTGGCCCTGAGCTCACTGTGTAGCTCAGGCAAGCCTCAAACTCACTGCAATCCTCCTGCCTCTGCCTCCTGAGTGCTGGGATTACAGGCATGAGCCACCATGCCTGGCATTGTGATATATGGTACTGATTGCTGATGGGCATGAGTTACCACATCATGCCCGGCATTGTGGTATGTGGTGAGCAGGGATCAAACTCAGGAACTTGTGCTTGCAAGGCAGACACTGGAAGCTCTGAGCTAAATCCCTGGCCCCATCCTTGGTTTTTAATATGTTATTTTCAATTTATATTTTGCTAGATATTTCTTAACATGAATGGCAAATTTTGCTACATGCTTTTCCTGTATTTGTGGAGGAAATCATATACTTTTCTCCAAACTCTATAATTTTTTTGTGGAACAATATTTGCAATTCTGAAATATTAATACATCGTTCAAATTAACTAATATTTTCTTAAGAATTTTTACATATATATATAAATGGATACTGCCCTACAATTTTTTCTTGGTATTTCCCTTGGCCAGTTTTGGTAAGATGATTATAAAATTAGTTGTTTATCTTTTCCTTTTTTTCCAAATATCAGTTTGTGTGAAACAAAGCTTATTTGTTCCTCAGAAGGTCTCTAAGACTTTCGAGTCCCACCACCGGCTTTCTTTTTTGTTGAGGGGAGTGTCACTAGGTAGGTATTTTTCCGAGATCATGATGTCTCTATGTTTGCTATGACTTTGTTGATTCTGTTGTGATCAGCCCCCCATTTAGATGCCTCGGGTGAAAGTGACTATATTCAGTAGAAACCACACTTCCAACTTTGAATTTTGATCTTTCGTGGGCTGTCCATATGTGATTCCACTCCCATACCCCCGAAGTTGTACAGTCACCATGCCCAGGCAGCCCCACCATTAGGTAAATAAACAACATACACACTGCAGCCTTCTGTGGCACGAAGTTGATCCAGGGGAAGCAGATAAACTACCCACTGAGGATATTTTCAGTTTGTGATTGTTTATTGGGGTTTGACTGCATTGTAAGTCAAGGAACATCTGTATTTGTATTTTCTAGAATATGGGCTTTTTTTTTAACTTTAGCTTAAGATTTTTAAAGACTCTGCTCTCTTTCTAGTTTTTCCTAAATCTACTTGGTTGTCCACTTATTTTATTTTCTACATCTTGACACCAAAGGCATTTTAGAAGTGAAGAGAGAGCCAAAAGTAGGGTGCATCTGTAGGACAGCAATGAAGTCAGGGACTATCTTCCACATCACTGTGATGTCTTCTGTCTCCCCTAAGCTGACACTTCCTCTAAAGACTCTTTCCTGACCATCATCACACCAGTGAGCCTGGATTTTTCTTTTAGGCTTTCTGCTGTCACAGCACTTAACAGTCTGCATAATGATCTGTCTCAGGCCGGGGATTTAGCTCAATGGTACCAGCGCCTGTCTTGCAAGCGCAAGGACCCAGGTTCGATCCCCGGTAACCACATAACAATACTGGGCGTGGAGACTTACGCCCAGCAGCAACCAATACCACATACCACTGTGCTGGGCATGGTGGCTCATGCCTGTAATCTCAGCACTCGGGAGGCAGAGGCAGGAAGATTGCTGTGATGAGCTTGAGGCTGAGCTCAGGGCCAGCCTGAACTACAAAGCTGTACCCTGTAGACAGAGAGTAGTCTGAGACAGACTACCCTGTCTCAAAAAAAAAAAAAAAAGAGATCCGTCTCTTCTATTAAACCTAATGCTTATCCAGGACAAGGAAACTATGTTCATCGTGCAGCCTTGGAAGCAGGTGGATCATCATAAGCACCCAACAAATACTCTCTTCACAAAGACATAGACAGAGTGCTGTGGTGGGCATTGAACAGAGTAGCCTAAGACCGGGCCCAGGGGATGGTTTGCCCAGAACACAGCCAGTTATGGAAAGATGGCAGCAATCAAAGTCCACCCAGAGGGAGTTGCTTCCGAAGAGTTCACCCACCTGGCCAGGCAGCTCTCCTCTGCCTGTCACTTGCCTCTTCCTCCCCAAGCGCTGGAGACATGGCAGAAGGCCTTGTGTGGCCTTTAGTCTTTGGCTGCTGAGCTGGGAAAGTGTCTCTGCCTCCTTCTGCCAGGGTCCCTCCATCCCCCTTCCTCAGCTCCAAGGCAGAGACACAGCTGGGCTTGGGACAAGCTTTGCTCCTCTCCCTCTGGGTCCTGCACAGTGGACAGTTTATTTCTCACCTCTGCACCTCAGTTCCTCCGTCCCCACCCTACCTCCAGACTCTGACAGCACCCAGGAAGCCACGCCCCTTCCTGGGTCCCTCACCCGGCCGAGTCTGCAGCTTTGTATTGTGCAGTGGGACCTGGGCTTCCGTCACCCTTGCAGCTCTCCTCCTAGGTCTTATCCTGTTCCATCTCCTGCGCCTCACTGTTTTTCATCCTCCTTTCACTAGGTAGAGCGGGGCCCTGGCTAGGGAAAGCCCAGAAGCCATGTAATGGTCCACTTAATCCTGTTGTTGTTCAGCCCTTGGTGGGTAGAAAGCCAGGTGCTCCCCTTGCTCCTCTCTTTAATTCAATTATGTGAATTAAAAGGCTTTGGTGACATTATTAATTTTGAAGCTGTGTGCCTCCCAGTCCGGGCTCAGAGAGGCCTCTGGTGCAGATGGTCCGCAGACTTCTACCTCTGGGGCAGGCAGGCACGTGCCTCCCGACAGTCCCCAGAGCCCGGCCCTGTCCCAGCCCTGAGCAAGGCTCTCACTAGAATCTGCTCCTGAGATGTTACCTCTGCAGCAGGAGGGACTGTAGGTTTCAGGTCCCAGGCTACATGGATGCAGAACCTTCATTAACCAAGTGACACTCCCAGGCCACAGCCAGTGGACAGTCTTTCCAGCCCTCTCCTCAGGACCAGTGGTGGCCCATGTCAAACACTGGAATGTGTGGATTTCCGTGATGAGCACAGTGCGTGTTCATACCGCGCTTGTGGGCAGGCTTTCCACAGACGGCCATGAGACTCTGCCCCATGCGTTCTTCTCCAGTGTGACTGCTCAGACTTCCAAGGCTGGAACCAAGTCCGCCTCCCTTTCCAGTGAATCTGTGTGACTCTTGGTGGCTTCCAGGACACACAGCAGCCACACCGTTTCTCCCACTCCAATTCCTTGTTTTAACTCTTCACTGTGTTTCTTCTCAGAGTCCTCCCTTTCCTCTCTGCCTTGTGTGATGATCCCAATACCTAGAGAGTGGCGCCAGGTGACAGTCCCAGCTGAGCACAGCCTTCTGGTTGGTCAGACCAGCCACCAGGCATGAGAATTAATAATCCAGTCCCCAGTCATGGAGACGTCCTCCCCAGCAGAGGCCTTGGACAGCTCAGAAAGGGAAAAAGCCATCATCACACTAGGGAACACTTCCCCACAGGCCACTCGCATTTCTGCACATCTGCTGAGCAAAGCCCTACTATCTTTGTTCCAGATTATCACTTAGGAGATGGTGGCACAATGAACAGCTGGGAAGTAAGGGGCAAGTTTGCATTCAGCCTGGGAAGACAAGGATGCTGTCCTCTTTAATGAAGTTACTGCCTCACGCAGGCCTGAGGCAGGCGTGAGGCAGGCCTGAGGCAGGCACGCTTACTTCTTACTTCCCTGTATAAAAGACTCGGGCTCCCAGCACTCTGGGTTTCCCTCCTCTACTGTCATCTACTACATGGGAAATGTCCCTCGGCTCTCTCTGCATCTCCTTGCAGGAGCCAGGAGGCTAAACATAGGCACAAGAAAGTACTGATATTCAGGCTACTGCGATCGCTATGCTAACTAAAGTCTCTGACCTTGGAGTCTCTTATTTTCTACCTGCATCCACATTAACTGTGGCAGGCTCGCTTGTCCACTTGCAAGGGATCAAAAATCTTAGAGTACTTCACAGTTCCTGGTACCCTAGTGTGCACAGTCTGAATTCATGACTCACAGAATCCATGAGTATCAGAGGATGGTTTTGTTTTACATCATAAGGAGGAGTAATAATCAGACAGGCAGCTATGCAAGACTGATTTCTATTTTTCAGGGAGCCTATGATCTAGGCAGAAGCCTACATATAAACAATAGGCAGGATCCAGGCATGGTGGTGCATACCTATAATCCCAGTACTCTAGGAAGCTAAGTCAGAAAGATTGTAAGTTCAAGACCAGCATGGGCCACTTAGTGAAAATCTGTTTCCAAATAAAAAAAAAAGGACTGGGGTGCAGCTGTGTGGAGGGCCTGAGTTTGATCTGTAGTACCACAGAAATTTTTTAAAAAAGGAAAATGAAATAATAGTTAGGATGACAATATACAGGCTGCCTTGGACAGGCCAGGACACATTCGAAAGGTGTCCAAATGTCTTTGTTTATGGGACATCTCTGAACAGGAACAACACAAATCTGGAGTTGTTGTTTCAATTTCTAAACCTACAATGGATTTGCAAGGTATGATCAGAATTTTTTTTTTAGGTTTATTTTTTTATTTTATTTTTTTTTTTTTTTTTGAGACAGGGTCTCGCTTTGTGGTTCAGGCTGGCCCTGAGCTGAGCCTCAAACTCACAGCACAGCAATCCTCCTGCCTCTGCCTCCCCAGTGCTGGGATGACAGGCGTGAGCCACCATGCCCGGCACTGTGGTATGTGGTACTGGTTGCTGCTGGGCGTGAGTCTCCACACACAGTACTGTATGTGGTTACCGAGGATCGAATCTGGGTCCTTGCACTTGCAAGACAGGCGCTGGAATCACAGAGCTAACTCCCCAGCCCAGTATGATCAAAATGTATTGTGAGTATTTTCATTAAAACAATTTATCATAAAAGACCCACTGCTCCTTCAAAAATCCTGCCATTAATCCCCCTCACAATCCAGCCCTTCGCCTTGAACATACTTTTATCCCCTTTTTCTTTGGGGGAATTTGGTTTTTTTAGATGGTCTCACTGTATGGTTCAGGCTGGACTGACCTGACCTTAAACTCACTCTGGAGCCAAGGCTGGCCTGGAACACACACGGAATCCTCTTGCCTCAGCCTCCAGAGTGCTGGAATTAGAGCTGTGCACCCCATATGTGGCGTTTCCCGCTGCTCTTCCCACTTTCTAATACAGTGCTGAAAGGCTTTTATGTCTTTCTGTGGCTCCTCCAAGGTGCTCATCAGTTCAAAACCTTTACCTTTCATGACCATTTTGACCTTGGGGAAGAGCCAGAAGTCACAGGATTCTGTGACTAAGGTAGGTGAGGACACACTATTATTTGGAGGGTTGAATGCCACATCTGGAAGTGACACACACCCTTCCCTCCCATTTCATTGTCCAGGGAGTCAAATGGTCATAGGTCCATGTCAAGACTGAGATGGGAGTGGGCCCTCCATGTTCCTGGAGGGAGTGATGACTGGCTAGTACTTTCTTAAAGTACCCCCCACAGCCCTGCCTCAGTGGGCCTCTCCATGAGATGAGGTGGCACACTCTGCCTTTACAAATGAGGCTCACAGGTCACCCAAATGTGTCCCCAGCTGCAGCCCCAGAAGTTTCTCTGCCCAGGTGGAGCTTTTACCGTTTCCGAGCTCAGCCCTGGCCCCGGAAGCCCTAAGCAACAC